>JABUQX010025378.1:17500-41887 GCA_015478945.1 Trachelipus rathkii | reverse complement strand
AAAAGAGATGTGCCTTTCTTTTCGAACTTGCGTTCAATGTACTTACTAACTTTTCTGTTCCTGTGTATGCTAGCATCACCTCACTTCAATATGGGGAGGAAGGAGGAAGATAATAATAATAATAATAATATAATAATAATAATAATAATAATAAAAAAAATTAATAATAATATAATAATAATAATAATAAATTTTAAAATGTCCATAATACCTTTATCAATATTGAGTAACTTTTTGAGCTTCACCAAAGGAAACTTTGACATCAAAACAAGTTTGGCAAAGAATCTTTCTTCTTCTGATTCAAAAATGTACCTCTAACGTCTGACCCTTTTCAGCTATTTCTTTGTTTATAATTGAGCAAACGCTACTCTTTAGAAGTCATAAAATATTGTACAGAAAAACTGCTGATGATAATAATAATAATAATAATAATAATAATAATAATAATAATATATAATTAATTAATATATAATATTAGGCAGTGGTAGAAGATGTGTGGATCAAATCTTTACATTAAAACAAATGATTGAGAAGAAGAATAAATTGTATTTAGGTTTTATGGATTTGCAACAGGCGTATGATAGGGTTAATAGGGAAGCTCTATGGCAGGTGTTAGTGATATAATGGTGTTGATGGTAGGCTTCTTCTGAATGGAATCAAAGTATGTATGAGGAGATAGTGAGGCGTGTGTATAAATAAATGGTGTCAAAGGTGATTGGTTTTAGTATTAATAGCGGAGTGAGACCAGGATGTGTTGTGTTAAATGTCTCCTTGGTTATTCCAAATTTATATATGGATGCTGTTATGAAAGAATTAGAGGTGGGGTGGGCAGGAAATGGTGTTAGAATGTGGGATGGAGATGAGTGGAGGGTACCTACCTATTATAATGCGGATGATTTGGTTCTTTGTGGCGAATCTGAAGAGTTTTTGAGAAGATTGGTAGAAAGATTTGGGCAGGGTGTGTAAAAGGAGTGGTTGAAAGTAAAAGCGTAGATAAGAGT
Source organism: Trachelipus rathkii (assembly GCA_015478945.1). NCBI lineage: Eukaryota > Metazoa > Arthropoda > Malacostraca > Isopoda > Trachelipodidae > Trachelipus > Trachelipus rathkii. The sequence continues at coordinate 40,886 of JABUQX010025378.1, read as the reverse complement.
AAGGTTTTATGGTTTTGCTGAGTGATGACAGCACTCAGTGTGAATATTATGTTAGAATGGTGAGCAGCTGGAACAAGTGTCTTGACGTTTAAATATTTAGGGTATGTTGTTGGATGAGAAGGGAACAGAAGATGCAGAGGTGTAGTATGGAAAGTTGTGACTGGTAGGAAGGGTGACTGGTGCAATTAATTCGTTAGGTGAAATGTAAAAGGACTAAGTCTGGAGTGCCGTAAGGGTTCTGATGAGGGTATGTTGTTACCTGTGTTTGTATAGTGTGAGACTAGTGTCTGGAATAAGACAGTAGAGATCTAAAGTTCAACCTGTGTTCAGATTGGAACAATCTTACGGGGGCGTGCTTGGCTTGTAAGAAGAATTGATAAAATGAGGAAATTGAACGTATTAGAGAGTTGTGTGGTGGGAAAAAAGGGATAAACGAGAGATAAATGAAAGTATGTTGAGATGGTTTAGTCATGTGGAAAGGATGAATGAGTCGGTTGGTTAAGCGGATGTTAATAGTGGCGAGTGTGTTGGGAACCGAACCGCTGGGAGACCGAAGAAAAAGTGGATTGAAGTCCGTAAAGGAATGTTTGCAAGAGAGAAATGTGAGTTGGTATAGGCGAGAAGAAAGGTGCATGAGAGGAGAGAATGGCGGGGTGTTGTAAGGGGGTATGGTTGTGGCCCACCTGAGCCAGGGGATGAACCCTACACTTGACGATCTACCATAGTGAGGATCCGTCGCGGTCCCGTGAAGCTCTAGGGTGGATTTTTTGATTGCGACGAGTTCTTACTAATTAATGGTACAGAGGGGGCAGTAAGGCTGGGCTTTCTTTTCGACTTTTGTCATATTCTTCTACTGATTTTCTTTTCCGATGCTTGTCACGCACCTTACTCCCAGTCTTGGGAATATAAAGGAAGATTAATAATAATAATAATAATAATAATAATAATAATAATAATAATAATATATAATCATCATATAATGTTCGCACACTTACATCAACTTTTCTACATTGAGTAAAAAAAGTAAATAAGAGAGAATGATTTAAAATATACTCACATGTTGAGGGTTTGACTTCTTCCCAATCATTTCAGGTTTTATGACATCATTGTTGACATTCTCTTCGTCTAACATGGATTCCTTCTTTATTTCTCTAAACTCTGACTTTATAGATACTGTTTCATCTAATTCTTCAATTTTAATGCTAAATGGAGAAGCAAAGTTTGCTCCACTGCCAGAAAAGATCTAAAAAATATCAAAGGCTTTATATAAGCTTACTGGGATAGGATTCAACTAAAATAAGTGATGCACCATAGAGAGATGTGGGTTCAAATCTCCTGCCTGATGAACCTCTTGCCTAACAGAGAATTATCTGTTAATATTCACTTATTAGATTTAGAAAATCAGCAAATTTATATATGTATTTTTAAAGGCAATGTGACTATAATAAAAGTAAAATAATAACATGCTTTTCTTTAGGACATTACAGGTAAGTTTAAAAAAGTTATTAATATGTTGAAATTACTTTTTAATAAAATAGATACATTAGTAAAATACAGTTTCAAAAACGATATTATACTAATATAAATTTTTTTGGCATTTGAATAGAATCGGTGTTTGAATGGCATTTACATATTGTATGTTATAAGATCTGTTTAACAGTTAATTTACATTTCACACATGGTATTAACATTTCATACAAACATTTTCTGTAAATTTTAAACATACTATGGCTGAAGAGACAGAAACTGAAAAATGCTTAGACCAGAGCCAAAGACTTGCAAAATGACAATTTCTAATCTAGTTGAAGTCAGATATTATGTGCATCACTATTATTACATAATCAAATAAAGTGTGTGTTAAAGATCAACAATTAAGGGAAGCAATTTAGTTTGAAAACTGGACAAACCTAAACCAGTAAAAAGACGAATTTCAGTTAAGAGCATGAGTCTGGACTGGATTAAAAATAAAATTAAAACATTAATAATAATAAAAAAAAGAAGGAAAATCTAGCCAGAATATTTGTAGGACTCGTCCAGAGATGGAGAAGAAACTGTCGGGCAAATATGGTATGGTAGGAGGTCTTATTTTTAATCAAAGGGGCTTGAAGCGACAAATTACGAAACAAGTTAAAAAAAAAAAAAAAAATAAACGCATTTTGGAATTAAACTTTTAAACTCTATAATTAGTATAATTTCTCATTTTAATATGCTTCATAAAAACAACAAAAAGAATTTAATATCTTTATTATTATTATTAATTATTGTGCTTGGTAGAGAGGAAATGAGAGGGGTAGAGAAGGAGTTGTGATTTTGATGAGTGACATGTGGAGCAGAGCTATGGTGGATTTTGTCTGTGTCAGTATTACAATACTAATGGTTTAAATTTAAGAATTGGAAGAAGGTTAAGGTATACAGTAATGTATGGTTGCAGCATACTGGGTCCATCCTGAGACGTGTATTGAGGGCTTTGTGACAATCGAACTGACATATTTTGGACCAGGCGAGTGGGGGGGGCTTCAGATAAATTGTGTTGGGTGACCTAAATGGCTGGATAGGTGATCAAAAGATATGGCAAACCAGTCCTTTGGGGTTGCAAAAGAAAATGAGAATAGAAGAAAAGGTGATTTGATTTCTGTGAGGAGGAAGGTATTTATGCATGTAAGCAATACATTTTTGAACAAGTATATCCATAAGTATATGAGAGTTTGGTAGAGATGGTGTTGATGTGAAGAGCAGGATTTATTTTTGTTGATGAAGAAGGACATGTTGAAAGTATTTGCTGTATGTTAAATTGGTGGTAGATTGGGGATGAGAATATCAGATCATCATTATGTGGTTTTAGGTAAAATTAAGTTAGTAGCATAAGAAAGAAAGAAAGAAACAACACGGGATTTAGACAAAATTGTTACAGAACCGCAATGAAATATTTTTATTTCAAAAGTTTCGATTAAAAAAAATATTTTTAAACTAAAAAATTTCCCAAAAATTATATATAAAATTTTACAATAATTTGTATGTTCAAACTAAGGTTGTTAAAAAAAGAACACACAAAAAAAAGAAATCATGAAATTTTCAAACAACAGCTTGTGGGAAAGACCAACTTATAAGTACTGGCTATTATTCACTTTTCAATAATTCATATTTGGTTTCTTTGCAATTACTCTTTTGAAAGTGGGGAACAATGAAACGTATGATAACATTAGTGAAACAACATATTTTTTCCAGTTAAATCATTAAAATAATAATTTTTTTTTAATCAAAAAATTAAAACATAATCATTTATACCAATGTTTCACAAACAAAAAAAAAAAACTAATTAAGAAAATTAATTTCTAAGTTATTTTATTAGAGATGCCCAAAAATTACAAGAAAAAAGAAAGAACAAAAAGATTCCAATACAAACAGGATGATGTCATAAGGGCTTTACTTTACATCAATGATGGTATGAGTGTAAGAGAAGCCTCTAAAAGGTTTAACATCGCTGTGGCTACTCTTTGGAGAAGACTAAAAGGCAAAAGTAAGAGCTCCAGGACAATGCGAAAGATTGACAGCTCTTCTCCCCTATGAAGAGAGGATAATGGCACAACATCTGGCTCTACTTGGAGAGTATGAACTAGCTTTCGACACATCAGACTCGAGGCAGTTTGTACATTCATACCTTAACTCAAATAAAAGAGTAGTATGCGCCTTTAAAAACAACCACCCAGGTGCAGATTGAGTACAGAGTTTTACAGAGCGGAACAAGGATATTTTGTCATCAAGACAATATAAAAAAATTAATAGAAAAAAGAGGCAAGGCATTTGGTTGAGAAGGAAGATGTAGAATATTTTGATATGGTAGAAAACACCTCAAATGGGTATTAACAAGAAATATATGATTAGGGATGTACCGGAACCGGGTTCCGGCTGGAACCTCAATTTTTTACAAGTTCCTGTTCCGGCCGGAACTAAACTTGTTCCGCCGGTACTTACCGGAACTTAACACTTTTTAAACCTTCTTAAAAAAAAAAATCAAGTTATTTAATCATTTACCTCGTTATGATTATGGCATTAAAAATAATATATAAATTGATCAACGAATTATGACGTAATAAATTCATGAAAATGGAAGGAATTTTTCGCCAAGTAAATCGATTTAGTGAAGGTAGTGTACACGGGATAACTCAATTCACACTACTTTGTTTATAAACAAAGGATTACCACGTGGGTTTGCAGATAGGTGAATCGAAAATTGAGATTTGATCAAACAACTAAATAAGTTTGCTTTCACCAATTATAGTAATTAATAGACTAATAATAGTACGCAGTTTCTTAAAAGTTAATACAAGAAGGTTTATCACAATTCACAAATATGTACTTCTTTTCCTTAAGTTAAAATATAAGTTTTTATCAGTTTTCTTTTCTTTTTTTCTATTTTTAAGCTTTAAGCGTATAAGACCGTTTTCGTTTTTGCCATTTGTGATTACGTTCGATAAGATGCTTACCCAGTTTTAGCACGAAATTTGTGCATAAACGATCGCGATTTCTCATAAAAGTTACTTTTGTTTACAAAAATTGGAATCGGCTGTTGTGATGGAGCTCGTGGTTTTGCAATAAACAAAAATAAAATAGCAAATGGTTTATATTACAAATAATTGATCAACTATTGTGATGGAGTTTATCAATTTAGAAGAAATTGGATTTAAAGTTAATTTTATTGAATGAAACATTCGAAATTCAAACGGGGCCTACCACGCCGCCATCATGTTTGTTTACATTTTTTCTAAGAACATGCTAAATTCGGAAAGCACGGGAAATAGCAACCTTACAGAATTAAGGAAATTCCTTACGTTTGGTGAGCATATTTTACGATTTTGCGCTGTTTGACAAAAACGATTGCAAACTCTAGCATTTCTTACGTTTCGTAAGCACAAATGCGAAAACGGCTTAAGCTGGATATATATATATATATATATATATATATATATATATATATATATATATATATATAATATATTATAAATATATTATTATATATATATATAATATATATATATATATATATATATATATATATATATATATATATATATATATACGTGGGTTTTTATACATGCTCCGAAATATCATGTTATTAACTCGAGCAAAAATTTACCTTTTTTTGCTCGAGCTATATCATTTTCTGATTTTTAAACTTTGAAGGCCTGTAGAACTTTATATAGTATATTCCTATTTTACTTAAGCCGTTTCCGTTTTTGCATTTGTGCTAAAAAAAATACTTAAGTTTTCGTTCGTTTCTGTCAAACTTAGCGCAAAATCGTAAAAAAATTCTCACCAAAACGTAAGGAATTTCCTTAATTCTGTAAGGTTGCTATTTTATACAGAATTTTATTCTATATTACACAGAATTAGGGAAATTCTTTACGTTTGGTGAGCATTTTTTTTACGATTTTGCGCTAAGTTTGACAAAAACGAACGCAAATTTAAGCATTTTTTTAACACAAATGCAAAAACGAAAACGGCTTTAATAAATTTACTGATCCGCTTATCCAAATTTTGGCTTACAGAACTAAGAGCTCACAGTATGGATATGACAAGATGCCAGATACTTCTAGAGAGTGTCCACTTGTTAATCAGACAAGTTTTCAGTAGAAAATGTAAGGTGTAGCTGAAGTCGAAAAGTTCCGGTTCCGGCCGGACTTTTCCAAGGTTCCGGAAAGTTCCGGTTCTGGCCAGAACGGAACCAAAAATTTTGGTTCCGGTACATTCCATAATATATATATTATATATATATTATATATATATATATATATATATATATATATATATATATATATATATATATATATAATATATATATATATATATATATATATATATATAGTAAAAAAACATGAAGTTACTTATAAAAATAATAAAACTGAAACTTTCCAAAGAGGACTCGCAGGTTATTTAACTTTCAAAGAGTTAAATAGGCTCAACTCCTTCCAAAATTGGATGTGAGGAATTTTCTGTTTTAAAAACTTCAAAAGAGAAGGCATTAGTTTATATTTGTTGAAGTATATACTAAATAATGATTGTACTTACAAAACTTATTATAACCAAAACTTAAATTATAATAAAAATAGTAAAATAAAAAAAAAATGAATGGCGGAATATATTTACATAGGAAAAAACTAGGAATGGGCCGGATAGTGAATTAGCCGGATAGCTGGATACCGGATATCCAGCTGGAAGTTAACCGGATATCCAGCCGGATATCGGATAGTGAATTAGCCGGATACCGGATATCCGGCAGTCTGTTATATAGCGTCGGGCGGGGTGACTAAATAAAAAAAATATATTTTTGCTCATCGTGGTAGTACTACAAGTTTTATTTAGATTATCTTTAATTCTAGAGAGTTTTTATATTTTTAAAAAATATAATAAATTAAGTGTATAAAATGTCCTTAAATAGAATTTCACATTTGAAAAATGCGAGTTTTTTTTAACTTTGTTTTAAATGAAGTTATGGACAGATTTTAATTATATATTTTTTCAGTGTATACAGTTGAGTATTGTTTTAAATGAAAAGTTATGGACAGATTTTAATTATATATTTTTTCAGTGTATACAGTTGAGTATGTTAGCTTTAAACTGGCAAACAAATTTTTGTTCCAAACAGTGCATAGTAGTGGTTAAATCGCTAGGCCTAACTTGGCCCGATTCATCCCCACAATAAAAATTGATGATGGGGGTGAATTGGCCACATTGTTATTCTTATTTTATGGTAGCCTATTATTATTGACATTTTTATTTTTAGCGTATACTAATTTATATAATAAATATTTACTTCTTGATGTAAAAATTAAAAATAAAAATGAATTTATGGAAAATATGAATTCAAAAAAAGTGTCAAATTTGTCCCACGAATGGGGTGAAAAAGTCATTTTCACAGTTTTATTCTTATTTATTATCAATTATTAAAATTTAAGAGATATTTTATTACAAAATGTAGAATAATTAATTTCTATATTAAGCAAAAATTAAAAATTAAAATTGAGCTTATACATAAAAGAGGAAATTATCAAAGATGGCCCAATTCACCCCAGAAATGGTGGTCCAATTCACCCTTTCATCAAGTCTAAATGATCTTTATTTAAACTTTAATAAAACATGAATATTAGAATTACATTATTATTTTTTTGTGTGCTTATGACCTACCATAGGGTTAATTTTCAGAAAAAAAAAATCCAAAAAGTGTATTAGGGGAAAGTGGGGAGATGAAGTTATACCTAAAAGTGGCGCAACGTCACCCGCCGCCCGACGCTATACCGGGATTATATATATATATATATATATGATTATTAATATATATAGTATATAATAATATATAATATATATAATATATATATAATATATATATATATATATATATATACTATGGCCAGTCTCCAGATTAGGTTGCCCCCTGTATCTAAAAAAACAAAACACAATATCCAACATAAAAACTTAATATATTCTTTGAAATTTAGCGTACATTGTAAATAAAGAACTAAAAAAAAATAAATAATTATTAATTTTCAATAAATAACTCCAAAAATATATAATCGTACGTTTCAAAACTTAATTTAACATCGCTACCATAAAAAATAAACGTTTTCGTTATATCTTTTCAATACTTTAGGGGAATTATTAAGATTTATAATAAAATTAAAGTCAAATTAAAATTAAAAAATTTAAATTGCATATAGGTTAGGTCAAGTCAGGTCATCAAAAAAAAATTTAATTTTCTCTAGAACATCTATCTATCATAGAGTGTGTGTGTGTGTGTGTGTGTGTGTGTGGTGTGTGTGTGTGTGTGTGTGTGTGCGGCGTATGTTCGCCTTAACATGGAAAAGAAAATATTGGGGGATCATGACTTTGGAACGCGAAAATTTGCGGGAACGGACTAAATTAATTTTTATTTACTTTTTTATCTCACTTATTTTATTTCTTCTTTATTTATTATTAATTATTAATTATTAACTTTTTTTAATCTCACTATTTTTATTTCTTCTTCATTTCCTCCATTACACCATGTGCGCTGATTTCAAAAAATGTATTCAGTTTTTACGTAGCTATCATAGTTTTTTTTACATACATGGGACATCCTAATCTGGAGGCTGACCTATATAATAAATGTATATATAATAATATAATATATATATATATATATATATTATAATATATATATATATATATATATATATATATATATATTATTATATATATATATATATAGTATATATTATATATCTCAGAGGTGGATGTTCGCAATTCCGCAAATGCGGAATACCAATAAATTGAGAATTGCAATTGGGATAATTTGAAAATGTTGGTGGAATTGCAGTTTAGCAGAATGCTTAATCATCCGCAGTTAGTAGGACTACCAAAAAATTGTAGTTTCAGTGGAATGCGAAAATTTATAGTCCACAAATTTTTACACGTTGCCATCTTTGTACGTTTGTAATAGCAACACCGAAAAATCGTTTTTTTTTTAGTTTTTTTGTTTTTTTTTCCTTCTTCAAAGGATCATGTTTTAAAGAGGTTTCTTTTATTTCTGCTGTAAAATTTATCAAATATTATAAATGAATTTGAGAAATTTCAAAGTGAGCATCCAAGATTCTCAATATCGATAATTTTTAGTTCTCGATTGTCCTATAAAGTTATAATGCAATATTGACCCATTTTTATTCGTAGCACACTTTTTCTTAATAGCAACAGTATATTTTATTTTCCAAACTTAGCATTTTATCAAAAAGTTTTGTTGGCCCTGACATTTGCCTCTGATTTTTTATATTTTAATCAGTGAAGGCGGGTAACATTGAGAATAAATTCGTGTTTTAGTTTTATAAATTTCTGAGAACTGTGCGTATATATACTGGTAAATAATACAATGCTTAAACACGTTAAAATAAGCAGTGGTAATTACTATTTTGTAAATAACAATACTTAAACGTGAGAATTAAATTGTGGTGGTAAAAAATTGCATTAACATGCGTCTTAGTAGCTTAATTCCATTATAAATATCATATTTTTTACCATATATTTTAATATTTTTATAATATATTATTAATATTTTAATATTACCATATTTTTACCATAATTAATGAAACGTGTCACCACCAAATTTCAGATAAATTGTATTGTACAGTCAACATAAATGATGAATAAATAATATAACATTGGTACCCAACTCGAATTCTAAACAAAGTATATATATATATAATATATATATATATATATATATATTATATATATATATAATTAAAATAATTAAAATTTTTTTAATAAATATTTAATATAAATAATATTAATAATATATATATAATATATATATTATATAATTTTTCAAATTATTTGGAATTTTTCCTAAACGAGGAAGAACCTACTAAGGGAAGTAATTATCCGGTTATCCGGCAGGATAACAATGATATCCGGCTGGATACCGGAAAGTCAAAAACTTGGCCGGATACAGGATAGTTGCCGGATATCCGGCCATCCCTAGGAAAAAACATTTTGCAAGTGTTTTAAATGTTATTGGAAAAAATCAATATTTCCTCAGGTTGCACTATACCAAAATAATCACATTTAATTTATTATGTAATATTTTCCTATTTATAATGTAGGACATCTTTTTATTTAGCTTTTTTTATTTTATTTTTGACTGAACTATTCATTTCACGCATCCATTTATTCTCTTATGACATAATTTAAATATTGTATGAGGCCAGGCCCAAGCCATGAGTTGATTATTCAACCCAGTGTGGCCACTTCCTTGTTCGTGGCTGGTGGTGGATCCAATTACAAGAACTCAAAAAATATATTAGCCACCTGAGGACTATTTCAAAGTAGTTGTATTCCAAGTCTCATTCTTCATCTTTAAAATTTCAATTCAGAGATCTCACATTATTTCGTCAAAAATAATTTCAGTGAAAATAAAATCCGATAATTAAAACCCTGTAAAGAAAAAAAAAAAAAAAAAATCGGATAATTTTCACGAAAATACTTTACAAAAATGGAAATGTAATCCAAAGTCTTCAGAATATATTTATCAAATATTAACTTTTTTTTTGTATTCAAGTATTCAATCAAGATTTTAAAATTACAATTAAAGAAATAGGCAAGACTACAATTATGGTAAGACTCTACTTCAACTAGTGCTCTATTAACGTTTTCAAAGCTTCTTACACAGATAATAATAATAATAATAATAATAATAATAATAATAATAATAATAATAATAATAATAATAATAATACACTATGCTTTTTATTTTGTTTTATTTTTGAGAGCCGACCTCACCAATGAAGGGCATATCAATATATCAATATTTCACTTTTACAAAAAAAATGTTTTTTTAGAAAAATGAAATATTGATTTTTTTTTTTACTTGTTCGACCAATATCAAATTTTCAGAGCTTGTATATTCGGGTGAGATACATCTTTTTTACTTAGATAATTTTTGGCATACTCAAAAGAAAATTTTTTTTAAAATATACAAAAAATATTTTTTTGAAAATTTGCTCCAAGAACAAATCCAAAACTACTGCATATACAAAGAAATTATCCAAGTAAAAAATGTGTATCTCCCTCGACTACATATGCTCTGAAAATTTCATGCAGATTGCATGAGCAAAAAAATTTTATTGCAATTTTTCATTTATAAAAAAAAAAAGTGGGTTTTGAATTTTAACATTGCTGAGCACAAATTTCAAAAAATCAAAAAAATTACTTCATGCATTTTGTATATAATAGACCCATCTATGTATATTTCAAGTTTGAAGTCATTTCAAAAAAAATTATAGAAGTTAAAGCAAAAAATGTCAAAAAATGTTTTGAAAAAATGAAAATACTGAAAATATGACTACAGACACAGAAAAACACCAGAAAATGACAAAAATGATGTTTTAGAGGTCAGAAAAAGCTGTGATTTGCATTTTTCCCCATCAAAATTCCCTGAAAATTATGAATTTTATATCCATTTTTAGGGGGTTGAAAATTGGGGTCAGCCCAAAGCAAATATTGGATCCTGCCCTTCAATAATGAAACAACCACACTGTCAACAACATTCAAACAATTTATAAGAACCTATAATCAACTATGTATCAACAGTCTGGTATCCACAAATCTCCCCCAATAATAGAAATAAACTACAAAGAATATGGTAATAGTAGTGCAGAGGGGTGTCACCGCCGATTTTTATAAAAATCACAGGATATACTCTAAAAAAATAATGAAGAATAATGAAATCATCCATCTTTTAGGAACAAAAGACTACAGGGCTCTCAAAGTTGTTAAAAATCCATAGGATTTTCTTATAAAAACATATCAAGGTTAATGTCTGCATTTCAGGCCTTCTAGTTCAGGTTGATACATTTTGTTAGGTATACACAGAGAAAATCTATGTATAGCTATTTAAACAAATCTTATCATAACGCCTTGAACTAGGATGGCTCCCAAAAAACGAGCACAAGGCCCACTAATTTTTTTTATAAAGCCTATGGGAAAATTTTAAACTTTGAGAGGTTGTAACTTTTTTTCCTAAAGACTTAAATCATTTTCATTTTTTTTTAAAACTTCATTATTTTATTTTTATAGAGTATATCCTGTGATATTAATTATATATATATATATATATATATATATTATATATATATATTATATATATATACTATATAATATATATTAATACTATATATATTATATATATATATATAATATATACCGTATATATATATATTTATATATATATATATTATTATATATATATATATATATATATATATATATATATATAGTATGGGATTTTTAACTTTGAGAGGCTGTAACTTTTTTTCCTAGAAGAGCGGCGATTTTTGTTTTCATTATTATTTTTTTAGAGTACTATCCTGTGATTTTTATAAAAAATCCGGGTGACACCCCTCTGCACTCACTACTACTATTATCAAGAATACAAAACACTGCCCTGAGCACAATAACAGTAAACAAACTATAAACCACCCCTATCCAGCACTTACATGAAGAAACCAAAATCCTACCAATCCTAGACCATCTTGATATGATAGGAACCTAAATTTCTCCAAAGTGGGGTATGCAAAGTGATACTTGGGGGTACGCCAAAGAAGTAGGCTCAAGATCATTAGCTAGTGTAACGATTCGTGGCATCACCTGAGTGCCGAGGCTTCTCATTGGTCGATGTGTCTAGCCTAGTTATATTATATTATATATTTATATTATAGGCCTATAGGGGGTACAACTTATGATTATTTTCATATTAGGGGGTACGCGATCATAAAAGTTTGGAGATTGCTGGTTTATCAAAACATATTCATACATTACACCATAGATAATACACTATGCATGCACATTACACATTCTATGCAACGATACCTCAACAACCACCCAACAAAAAGCCTCATTAGCTAACCCCCCTCCCCGAAAGGTACACTCCCCCGCATGTGTGTAGCCGGCTTTAGGATTGAGACAATTGTGATTGAGATCCCGGGCATCATCCGCATCTTCCGACATTCGATATATCGAGATTTTTGGCGATATTTTCTTAGGCGATATATCGATATTTTTTCTTAATATCGAAAACTGATATTCTTTTCAAAAAAATTTTATTTAAAGACCGGAAAAAAAAAATCTTATCCCCTTCTCCCGGCACCCTGAAGTGAAACACACTCTTTCTCCCTCATATTTCGTTCTTCGTTCCTCCCCGGATGTCATGTATAAAATAAACCGAAAAATTAGAGTTTTAGATTTTTCGTCTTTTCGAGAACCAAAAATAGGGAGGGGGGGGGAATCGTCAGAAATCGTAGTACATGGCTACATGCGCACATGGCACATGCCACATAATCAAATAGTCATTCTGAGTATTCACTAATCACTATTCAGTTATTCAGTGATCAGTAGATATTGGTGTCGTATGTGTTAGCTGCTAAGTATTGTGCTTTCTTTAAGTATCTTAGTTTCAAAAAAATTTTAAAGAATTTTTTATAGACAAGTTTAAATATAACGATTAGAGAATTAAATAAAACTAAATTAAACATGTCATCAAAAAGTAGAGTCTGGGATTATTATATCTAATACCGAGGCAGTTTGTAATCTATCTCTGTGGCAGAAATGTGAGACCCAGTGGCAATACAACAAACCTAAAAGCCCGCATAAAAAACAAGCATTATAGTGCTTTTAAATCGTTAAAACTAATGAAATATTTCAAACTCTTCAATTATGGGCAAAAAGTTGCCTCCTGTCCAATTCAGGCACACAACAAATAAATAGCAAATGCTTACAGTATATTAACACAGGCAATGTGTCGGGATATCTACCATATCAAAATATATAATATTTTATATTATTATTATCTATTTGATATGTTTAAAGTATTATAGTATATATATAATATATAATATATATATATATATTTATATATATATAATTATATATATTTTTATTGTGTGGTCTGTGTGTGTGGTGGTGTGTGTGAGAGGCGAGAGAGAGAGAGAGAGAGAGAGAAGAGAGAGAGAGAGAGAGAGAGAGAGAGAGACCAGAGAGAGAGAGGAGAGAGAGAGAGAGAGAGAGAGAGAGAAGAGAGAGAGAGAGAGAGAGAGAGAGCAGGATTCCCTACTCTCCTATATGCTATGTCGTCTTTATGATTTAAATATGTATTTACACAGAAAACGAGATCTCTTGTCATTTTTATAATAACCGTGTGTAAAAAAAAAAGAAAAAATATGAATTTTTCACGATTATTCATTGTAGTGACACTTTCAAATAATTTAAGAGTGAGTCACAGATTGTGACGCTCAGGGAAGTGCCGAGAAGGAGGAAATTTCAGAGGGAGAGGTCAGTGAGAATCCCATGTTACAAGAAGAGGGATGTGTCAAACGATCGGCACTAAAAAAGCCGGAAAATTAGGTTTAACCGAATAAATTTGTTATGTTAACCTTTTAGAAATCTCATTATAAACTGTGAATCGATTGCTTGAGAATTTTGAAATTTTCATTATAGAAGAAAGGGTTATAAGGTCATTATATGATAACCGGCTCATTATAATCTATTAGAACAATCAGCTAATGCATTCCAACACATATTGCTGAGTACGACCACGACTTTGATCATTTTAAGATTTACATTAATTTCCCAGTCAAATTCCTTCAGCTTTTTAAATAAGCTTTTAAACAATCAGCTAATGCATTCCAACACATATTGTATCTAACTGGTCACAGTTTATACATGAAATGGTTTCCCAATCAAGTGACTCGAACAACACTGTCTAAAATAACCAAATGTAAAGTAAAAACAACAACAAATCATATAAATAAATAATCTAAAACAGTGAACATCCAAAACAGTGCATAAATAAAACCAAAGTGGAGTGAACAGTGATTGAAAAGAGTGCCGTCGAAAACCCGAAAAAAAAAAAAAACCAAAAAAAAATCCCCGAAAGAAGATTGTGAAATAAGAACCATAACTGTCGCCTAAGGCTAAAAATTTTCACCTAAATAAGGTAAAGAAAAAACTACAATCCCAAATCCGCCGAGAAAAAAAAAAACGCTGAAAATGCCCAGCCAAAAAAGAAAAGTCACCCACAGTTCAAACGGCAGCGGAAGAACATGGACTCTCGTAACCCAATCCGAGTTCTACGTCCCCACCTCCCCCGAAGTCCCTCCGACACGAAGGGGTAGATGAAAGAAAAGGACTCATCTCCACGTCAATATGAAAAGCAGAATCTGAAGCGAAAATCCAAAAGAGGCACGAAAGCAGCAAAAACGGTTGAGGGAGTCCGCCTTCCCCCCACCCCCCTTAGGAGAAAAGAAAAAGAAGAAGAGTTAATCTTTCTGCGCCATCCCCAACTTCAACGAATTTGATGCCCTTGAATGGATTCGGCAGACAACTATGATTTTTAACCTTATGACATTACCGACGCGAGAGAGAGAAGAGAGTCAGACTGTTGGCTTCAAAATTACCAAGCAAGATTACAAATTCGTTGAAAATCTCTCGGAAGGACGATTGTTACGCCAAATTGATGAGAGTAATAGAGAAACTCTATGCACCATCCCTGAGAACACAAATAGAAGAAGTTTTCCAATCTGGCATGAGGGAGGGGGAGCTTCCCTCCGATTATGTAATTAGGGTAAAGGAAATGCTCGGGCTGTCTAGCTTCGATACAATAACCGATAGTGATGCAAAGTTTATTAGAGAACTCTTCTTACTATGATTGCCTCAACAACTACAGATCTCCCTCATGACGACGGAGAAGAACCATAATTTCGATGAATTGGTAGAACTCGCCGACGACATTTTTAATAAATTTTTCCTCCAAAACGGCGCTTATCAACTCCCCCCATAGGGTGAGAACCGAGTGGTAAACTTTGAATGCCGTCCGACCAGCAGAAGAGAAAGTCACCAGCCAAGCAGAGAGTCCTCCGCTCAAGAGAGAGAAATAAGTCGGTTAATAATATCACACGAGAAGGCGGCTGAAGAGATGAGATCACTTACTAAGAGTGTAATCGAACTAGCAAAAACGATGTGCCAAACTTCGAAAAGTTCTCCCGCCTCCAACGACCACCAAAATTCAAGGAGAAAAAACTTCAACCGATCAACATATGACAACGTCGCCACAGGAACGAACACAGATGGCCTTTGTATATTTCATAAGAGGTTCGTACACCGTGCTTTCAAATGCGAAGGTCCATATTGTGCAATGTATCCATTGATCCCCCAAACCCCGGCAACTCCCTCGTCTTCACAGCAGAACTCCCGCCTTCCAAGACAGGGAAACGGGGGGCTGGCCTGAGAGTCAACTCCCGGGCCAAAGGGGGGTAAATATGCGAAGGAATGAAGTATTTGTAAGTAGAATTTTTTATAAATATTCGCCCAGCAACTTTTATATGAATAGGTCAAATTTTGGGCGGGAAAATATTAATCATAATTGTAGAGCTAATTTTGGTAGAAATGTTGTTTACAGTTATCATTATAATAATGATCATAATAATTAACCCTTATGATACACTGATATTTTTATGGCATCAAAATAAGGTGTTAGAGAAGGGGGTGGCTATGATTATAATAATAACAATTGGAAATTAAAGGTTATGATAGAACGTCTATTATTAATAATAATCCTATGGTAATGAAAATGTTGAATGTTAATAATTCTAGATTTATTATAATAATATAAGGATATTGTTATGATAGTAACTATATGATGTGATGGGTATGATAAATTTCTAATAGCATAATAATAATAGAATTCTTGTTACCAGACTAATGATGCTAGTGTATCATATTTATAATAGCTGAAAGTTCGATGTAATATTAAAATAGTAATTATTAATAATGATAAGTATATTAATTATAATAACTATAATAATAATAGAATTTAATACTAATGGTAACTATGATAATCGTGGGTATGACCAAAATATTAATTATATTTAATAGAATAAATGGAATAGGGATGTTACTTGTAAAATTAGTCCCAGACAAGAGGGTGCTGGTCTAGAAGTTGCAGGGACCGAGGTGGAGTCAGGCTGGGACCCGACGGATGATAATCTTTGGTTTTACGCACTCATTGACTCAGTTAGTTTATGTTTTAATAACTTTTCCATAAAAAAATTAAGCCACAAACTTAAAGTCTCCATGAAGAGAAGGGATAAAACAAATGGAACATATTTATAGTAAAAAAAGTCTTAACGAGGATGGGCTTGAAAGGCGTTATATTTCATAAGGAAGGTAATCCTTCTCCCTCAAACAGTGTTGCAGGCCAAGAGGAACCCACATAAACCCTCCCAGACCCCGTAGGGTGGGCTGTGGATGTGGCCTTGTGATCATCCTCCCGGAACTCTACGCCGGTTTACCCCCCCCCCCCCCGCCGTGTACCACACGATACCTTATATCTTCACGTAAAGCCCAAGATTATACTGTACACAACTGCCAGAAGCATCCCTTCAGTGGTTCTGAGGCTCAGGTTCCCTACAATTTGCGGCCCGGTCAAAGAGCTAAAGGACCGTTTTATCTCTTATACCTTCAATCCTCGGGGAAAAGTGTTGAGGCGAGCTGAAACCCATCCGGAAAAGAGCACCAGATAGCCAAGCGGCTGTGACGGGGAAATTAAGGGAGGGCAACCTACGTACAACAACACAAGTACTTAAAGGGGCTGATTGCTGGTAATTTAGAAAAAAAAAAGTTAGAAACTGTGATAAAGAAAATGGATTGAAAAAGACAAAAAATTTATATGAAAAATGAAGGGAATAGATGAAGATTGAAAGATAATGTATGTGACAAATGCTAAAGAACAAATGCACATACATGTGCCGGGGGTCGGGGGAGACACACAAAGACCCATCGGTATTGGTTCTCACCGCTATTCCTGCACAAGTTTGTATATCAAGAGCATATAATACTACACTAAGAATTCAATACCGCCTCCCAGGCCAAAGGGGTATAGATTCTTGTTATAGTCTTAGTTTTGCAACTTAAGATTAACAGCGCTAGTATGACCTTGTCAAATACGTAATCTTTAATTCTTCTTCTTATCTCCTCATTTTTCAAATTAATTTTCTACATCTCTCAATCCTCTTCCTCCACCACAGTAATCTATCTACAGTGGTGGCTGGGTTTGGGTCCCGTTACTACTTATCTGTACCATGAAATGCTCACGCATGCCTCAGATTCCTCATCCCCAGTTATTGGGAAGCTGTCAATGAGTGAATGATAATATATTACTCTGTAAAGACTAAAAATTTCTTTAATTTTTTTTAGTGTGCCTTACTAAATGTTTTTTTTGTTTTTATAAAGCCACTATATTCGCATACGCTGTATATTTTTTTTTTTTTCCAAAATCACTCAATCATACCATATAAAAAAAAAAGATAATGTTCAAAGTTTAAATATAAATTCAAACATAATACTTCACTTACAATAACATGTAAAAATAGCAATACAATTTACCTTTACAAGTTTCACCAATGGTACAATGACATTCATTCAGCAGTGGGAATTGGATAATGTCTGTTACCAAATTGTGTTTAGCTTGAAAATTTTATACCCATTTATTAATTTATTTACTGAATAATGCCAAAATTATATTACAAAAAAAAAAAAAAAAATTTATTAATAATTTTGTTTCTCAAAAACAAAAATAAAATCTACCAAAACCAACATAAAAGTTCAATAAACCCCCCCCCAAAAAAAAAAAAAAAATAAATAAATAGCTAAGATATTATATATATATCAAATATATATATATATATATATATATATATATATATATATATATATATATATATATATATATATATATATATATATATATATATATATATATATATATATAGATAGGCTGTTTTTTTTTTAACCCAGTTTTATATATTTAAATATTCTTAAAAGATAATTTAATTTGGAAGAATTAAAACCATTTAATGTAGAATTTTATTAAGCCTAACCTGTTAATAAAACATTTAGTTTACTATTTTGCACAATATTAATTCCTTCTATCTACAATTCGACAATATATATTGTTATACTCTAATGTCGTCTGAAAGCGTCTTTCTCCTTTTATTCAGAGACGAATCGAATAACACTTATCCAATCCAAAATCTACTCCTAAATTACTTGATACATTTACACGTATCTCTGCATTCTTTCTGTTTGATGCGAAGATTTGCCTCATTCATATAAAAGATTTTTTTAATCTTTGATTTAGAAGTCACCTGGAAGGGGAGATACACTGCTCTTTTTTTTAATTTTCACAACCTTTTCTTATGTTAAATAGATTTCTTTTCTTAAATAGTCTCCTCGAGAGTAAATTGTTTTCTTCTTGTATTTTATATATATTGGATATTGTGTGAGCCATGAAAAAGGAACATATGTCATACGTCTTACTGATGTCAATCATGACCTACATAAATTCTTTCCCCTCATTTACTCTTTTCTATCATAATTTTTACTGCTTCAATTACCGTAATTATTAATTGTTCTTTAGGGACACGACCTACATAAATTATTTCCCCTCATTTATGTCATACGTCTTACTGATGTCAATCATGACCTACATAAATTCTTTCCCCTCATTTATGTCATACGTCTTACTGATGTCAATCATGACCTACATAAATTCTTTCCCCTCATTTATGTCATACGTCTTACTGATGTCAATCATGACCTACATAAATTCTTTCCCCTCATTTATGTCATACGTCTTACTGATGTCAATCATGACCTACATAAATTCTTTCCCCTCATTTATGTCATACGTCTTACTGATGTCAATCATGACCTACATAAATTCTTTCCCCTCATTTATGTCATACGTCTTACTGATGTCAATCATGACCTACATAAATTCTTTCCCCTCATTTATGTCATACGTCTTACTGATGTCAATCATGACCTACATAAATTCTTTCCCCTCATTTATGTCATACGTCTTACTGATGTCAATCATGACCTACATAAATTCTTTCCCCTCATTTATGTCATACGTCTTACTGATGTCAATCATGACCTACATAAATTCTTTCCCCTCATTTACTCTTTTCTATCATAATTTTCACTGCTTCAATTACCGTAATTATTGCTCTTTAGAGACACGAGTACGTTCGCTACTCAATTCCTGCTCTGCATCAACTATAACTATGTTCTTATAAGATACATTAAATTTTTATCCTTTCTTTTCGGTGATATTTGCTACAGCCGAGTTCGAACGTTGACCTGGAAGTTTACAGGATTTTTAGGCAATTCCCAATATCAATCACAACAAACCAATAAAGTTATCAATTATTATCTAATCAATTATTTTCTAGAAATAATACCCATTATCATATGCTCGTCTTGATACCTTGTTTAACATTTCATCATCGTTATCATTCTAGTCTATGCTGATAACCCGATAATGGTATGGAACTGGTGTGAATTCTTCCAGAGGCAAATTAATTCACCACTTATTACGAAGTTCCTCACTTGAAGGTCTCTCTTTGTCTGACAAAGAGGCACTTTTATGTAATTCCATTATGACTATTCTTCCAGATCTATTTCATATTCAACAAAATCATCATTCTTGTCTCTATAATTAGCGTTCCTTTAATTTTCCGTTTGTAATGGAATTTCTTTGTGCATTTTTAGTTTCGTCGATTTCTTAAATTACTTGTGCCAGTTCCATGCTTCTTAAGAATGTGACTTTTTAAATATCTTTTCTGATTACATTCATAGTTGCACTCAGAACATTTAAATAACTTCAAATTGCTGTGAGTTAGTAGATGCCTTTTTAAATGTTCGTTCCGATTACATCCATAGCTGCACTCAGAACATTTAAATAATTTCGAATTACTGTGAGTTACAATATGTTTTTTTAAGTCACCTTTATGATTACATTCATAGCTGCACTCAGAACATTTAAATAATTTCAAATTGCTGTGAGTTAGCAGATGAATTTTTAAGTGACCTTTCTGATTACATTCATAGCTGCACTCAGAACATTTAAATAATTTCAAATTGCTGTGATTTAGCAGATGAATTTTTAAGTGACCTTTCTGATTACATTCATAGTTGCACTCAGAACATTTAAATAATTTCGAATTGCTGTGAGTTAGCAGATGAATTTTTAAGCTACCTTTGTGATTACATTCATAGCTGCACTCAGAACATTTAAATAATTTCGAATTTTTTTTTTTTTTTTTTTTTTTTTTTTTTTTTTTTTTTTTTTTTTTCTTTCTTAAGGGTTACCATTTAATGCGCGGGCCCGAACCTCGGGCCTAAGCGCATATGGTTGTCCCGGCAGGTTCTTTAACAACCAAGAACCATTCTCAGTATTCTGGCGCTCTGTCGTATTATAATGGAGCTCATCTCCAACGTTGTTACTTCCACCGGTAGTCTTTCAATATATTGTATTAAGCTTTTTTTTATCACTCCCATACTTCCAATTACCACAGGGATAACCTCTGCTCTATCAATGTCATTCCACATTCCTTGTAATGAGTATTTCAGAGTTTGGTACTTCACTTCCTTTTCAGTTTCATATGCTGATACCCTGCCGTCCCATGGAATCCCTATCTCTATAATGTATGCCTTTCTTTCTCTTTTATCTTTTACAACAATATCCGGTTTGTTATGTCTTATAGGTACATCTGTGGGAATGCTATAGTCGTATAGTATTAGTGCGTGGTTATTTTCTTCTATTGCATTTGGGTTGTGTTCCCAATATTTGGATGCTTCTGTTGTTATTTTGTATTTTTCACAAATTCTAAAATGGATTAATTTGCATATTGTATTATGTCTTTCGGTGTATTGCTTGCGACCGGAAGTGTGTCACAGCTTGATAATATATGGCTAACTGTCTCCGGAGATACTTTACACATTCGGCATTTGTTGGATATGTTCTCTTTCTCTATCTCTCTCTTGAACCAATTGGTTCGTAATGCTAAGTCTTGTGCCCCTACAATGGTTCTCTCATCTTCTTTTCTTAGATTACCCCTGCATACTGCTTCTATCGATTTTTCTTTATCTATATACACTTGTTCTATAATATTTTTGTATTCCTTTGCAAATGCATGCTCCTTCCAATTATTTTCATGTTTTTTTCTTCTTGCTTTTCTGTGCTCATTTCTTAGGTGTTTCATCTTTTCCTTCTTTGTCATTCCTTCTGTTGTTGGATCATCGTTAGGGATATCATACTTTCGTAGGTAATCTCTTTTTTTGGCTGTTAAAGATGTTCTCATCGCTTTCCCTGTTTCGTGTTCCTTCACCCATCTGATGAATTTACTATCACTTTCTTCAATATAGGTTGTTAATCCAATCACTTCCTCTCTATATATTGCATCTATTTCCTGAAGTCCCATTCCACCTTGATCCCTGGGGACATACATTCTTGCCAGGCATTGGTTCTTATATGTCAATTTATGGGCATGGAGCATTTTTCTCGTCTTAATATCTAGTTTGTTTAAATCTTCTTGGAACCAATCAATTATTCCAAACCCATACGATAGTACTGGTACTGCCAATGTTCTTACTGCTTCGATCTTAAATTTGCATTTTAATTCAGATTTCAATATTAGTTTCAGTCTCTTCTCATATTCCTTCATCAGCTTTTCCTTCATTTTCTTATGTTCTATTTTTTCATTTTCTTCTATCCCGAGATACTTATAGGTGTCTTCCTGTTCTAGTTGTCTAATGATCTGGTCTTCTATTCTGATATTTCCACTGTCACTTCTTTTTCCTTTCTTCAACTCCAGAAACGCGCATTTATCTAGTCCGAACTCCATTTGTATATCACTTGAAAACTTCTTAACTACCTCTATCTGTTCAATTGTTTGTTGTTTGTTTGGGGAGTATAGCTTGATGTCATCCATGTAAAATAAATGCGAGATGTTTTTTCCTTTCTTGATCCTATTCTATACCCATTATGCAAGTTATTTATCAATGAACTCAGTGGGTTCAATGATAGTACAAACAGCAATGGGGATAAGGAATCCCCTTGGAATATTCCTCTCCTTATTTTTACATCATTTATTTGTATCGTACCATTTTCGTGATGTAGTTTAATATTGATCTTCCATATTTGCATCACTTTTTCCATAAACTCTCTTATCTTATTATTGATTTTATAGATTTTTAATACCTCTTTGATCCATGAGTGCGGCACACTATCATAAGCTTTCTTATAGTCAATCCAAGTCATGCTTAAGTTCTTCTGTCTTTGCCTGCTGTCTTCTAGGATCATTTTATTTATTAATAATTGATCTTTTGTCCCGTGGCTTCCCTTACTGCATCCTTTTTGTTCTTCTGCTATTATATTATTTTCTATTGTATGTTTGTATATTTCTTTCTGTAAGAATTGCCTGTTAATATTTTGTATTAGTTGGTAGACAAGGTAATTTGGTCTATTTCCTCTGGGTTTTGCGTTTCCCTGTTAGGAAAGGACGGTTTCTCCTGTTGGCATCCACCAGGTATTTTCAGCTGTTTCCGTTTCAGAATTCTGTTGAAGCACTTTGTTAAAGGTTCTCTTAGTACTGTAATTTTTTTTAGCCATATATTTTGCACCATGTCTGGTCCAGGTGTTTTCCAGTTACTGGTGCGTCGTATCATTTCCATCACTTCCCTTTCGGTTAGTGGTTGAAATTCCATCTCATTAATTTCTTCTATTTGGGGATTCCTTCTTGTTGTTTCTATCCATTCCGCCTCTTCATTATGTGTTCGTTGGTCTTCATATATACTCCTCCAAAATGCATCAAGTCTGTCTCTTTCAGGTGGTTTAACAACTTTTATATTTTCACCTCTCAACTCTCTATAGAACTTTCCTTTATCTGTTTGGTACATTTTGTTTTGTCTTTTTCTTTGTTCTTCTTTCTTGTATGAGCTTAATTTTTTTGCTTTTGCTGCT
>JABUQX010025378.1:0-5000 GCA_015478945.1 Trachelipus rathkii | reverse complement strand
TAATAATGATAATAATAATAATAATAATAATAATATAATAATACATAATAATCTAATAATAATAGATAATAATCCATAATAATAATTAATAATGTTCCCTGCACCTTAATTCAACTGTTTCTAACTTGAGTAAAAAGTAATAAGAGAAATGATTTAAAATATACTCACATGTTGAGGGTTTGACTTCTTCCCAATCATTTCAGGTTTTATGACATCATTGTTGACATTCTCTTCGTCTAACATGGATTCCTTCTTTATTTCTCTAAACTCTGACTTTATAGATACCGTTTCATCTAATTCTTCAATTTTAATGCTAAATGGAGAAGCAAAGTTTGTTCCACTGCCAGAAAAGATCTAAAAAGAATCGAAGGCTTTATATAAGCTTACTGGGATAGGATACAATTAAAATAAGTGATGCACCATAGAGAAATGTGGGTTGAAATCTCCTACCTGATGAACCTCTTTCCTAACAGATAATATTTTGTTAATATTCACTTATTAGATTTAGAAATTCAGCAAATTTATATATGCATTTTTAAAGGCAATGTGACTATTAGTACTATAATAAAAGTAAAATAATAATATGCTTTTCTTTAGGACATTACAGATAAGTTTAAAAAAGTTATATGTTGAAATTACTCTATAATAAAATACATTAGTAAAATACAGTTTCAATATAGGCTATTATACTAATATAAGAATTTAAGGCAGTTGAATAGAATCGGTGTTTGAATGGCATTTACAGATTGTATGTTATAAGATCTGTTTAACACTTAATTTACATATGGTATTAACATTTCAGACAAACATTTCTGTCAATTTTAAACATACTATGGCTGAAGAGACAGAAACTGAAAAGTGCTAAGGCCAGAGCCAAGACTTGCAAAATGACAATTTCTAATCTAGTTGAAGTCAGATATTATGTGCATCACTATTATTACATAATCAAATAAAGTGTGTGTTAAAGATCAACAATTATGGGAAGCAATTTAGTTTGAAAACTGAAAAACTGTCAAAAAGAAACCAAATCTAAACCAGTAAAAAGACGAATTTCAGTTAAGAGCATGAGTCTGGACTGGATTGCAAATACTACATTAAAAAAAATAATAATAATAAAAAAAGAAACGGAAATCAGACCAGAATGATCAGAAGGAAACCACATAGAGGGAGAGAAATGTCTAGGAAATATGGTATGGTAGGAGTCTTATTTTTATCACAGGTCTTGAAGGACAGATTGAAAATTAATTCAAAAAAAAAAAAAAAAAAAAAAAAAAAAAAAAAAAAAAAAAAAAAAAAAAAAAAAAAAAAAAAAAAAAAAAAAACATTTTTTGAGACAATTTTTAAACTCTTTAATTAGTATAATTTCTCATTTTTTTTTATTTATAAAAACAAAACAAAATAAGAATTAATAAGCTTTTATTATTATCTATTATTGTGCTATGGGTTTGAGAGGAATGCTGCCAGGGAGAAGAAGGAGTTGTGATTTTTGATGAGTGACTTTGTGGCACCAGAGCTATGGTGGATTTTGTCTGTGTAAGTACTATAACACTAGTAGTTAAATTAAAGTTTGAGAAGGTTAAGGTATACAGTATGTATAGCTGCAGCAAATGGTCCATCTGAGGGTGATTGAGACTTTCTGTAAAAATCTGAATATTTTGGACAGGACGAGTGGGGGATTCAAAATAATTGTGTTGGGGACCTGAATGGCTGGATAGGTGATCAAAAGATATGGCAAACCAGTGCTTTTGGGGTTGCAAAAGAAAATGAGAATGGAAGAAAGGTGATTGATTTCTGTGAGGAGAAGGTTATGCATGTAAGCAATACATTTTTTGAACAAGATTATCCATAAGTATACGAGAGTTGGTAGAGATGGTGTTGAAGTGAAGAGCAGGATTTATTTTTTGTTGATGAAGAAGGACATGTTGAAGTATTTACTGTATGTTAAATTGGTGGCAGATTGGGGATGAGAATATCAGATCATCATTATGTGGTTTTAGGTAAAATTAAGTTAGTGGGGACATGGATAGAGGAAAGAAAAAAGGAAGGAAATGGGGAGAATTATTAGAGAAGTTAAATGAATATTTTTATTTAAAATGATGTAAAGAAAGCTAATATTTTTAACTAAAAAAATTTCCCAAAAATTGCATATAAAATTTTACAATAATTTATATGTTTAAACTAAGGGTTAGAACAAAAAAAAAAAAAAAAAAAAAAAAAAAAAAAAAAAAAAAAAAAAAAAAAAAAAAAATTTTTCCTGAAATTTCAACAATGCTTGTGGGAAAGACCAATATAAGTACTGCTATTAATACTTTTCATTTATTATATTTAGTTTCTTTGAAATTACTACTTTTGTAAAGTGGGGGAAAATGAAACGCATGATATTTAGCGAAACAACATATTTTTCCAGTTAAATCCCTAGAATAATATTTTTTTTATAATACATTTTGCACATAATCCTTTATACTAATGTTTCATAAACAAAATAAAAAACTAATTGAGAAAATTAATTTCTAAGTTATTTTATTAGAGATGCCCAAAAATTACAAGAAAAAAGAAAGAACAAAAAGATTCCAATACAAACAGGATGATGTCATAAGGGCTTTACTTTACATCAATGATGGTATGAGTGTAAGAGAAGCCTCTAAAAGGTTTAACATCGCTGTGGCTACTCTTTGGAGAAGACTAAAAGGCAAAAGTAAGAGTTCCAGGACAATGCGAAAGATTGACAGCTCTTCTCCCCTATGAAGAGAGGATAATGGCACAACATCTGGCTCTACTTGGAGAGTATGAACTAGCTTTCGACACATCGGACTCAAGGCAGTTTGTACATTCATACCTTAACTCAAAGAAAAGAGTAGTATGCGCCTTTAAAAACAACCACCCAGGTGCAGATTGAGTACAGAGTTTTACAGAGCGGAACAAGGATATTTTGTCATCAAGAAAATATCAAAACATTAATAGAAAAAGAGCAGGCATTGGTGAGAAGGAAAGAGTAGAATATTTTGATATGGTAGAAAACACTCTAATGGGTATTAAACAAGAATATATATATAGTAAAAAAACTTAAGTTACTTATAAAAATAATAAAACTGATACTTTATATATATATATATCATATATATATTATTTATTTATTTATTATATATATATATATATTATATATATATATATATTATATATATCATATATAATATATATATATATATATATATATATATATATATATATATATATATATATATATATATATATATATATATATATATATATATATATATATATATAGTAAAAAAAATGGTTACTTATAAAAATAAAACTGAAACTTTCCAAAGAGGACTCGCAGGTTATTTAACTTTCAAAGAGTTAAATAGGCTCAACTCCTTCAGAAATTGGATGTGAGGAATTTTCTGTTTTAAAAACTTCAAAAGAGAAGGCATTAGTTTATATTTGTTGAAGTATACATAAATTTAATGGGTGTACGTAACAAAACTTAAATTATAATAAAAATAGTAAAATTACATAGGAAAAAACATTTTGCAAGTGTTTTAGATAGGGAGGAAAGACGTAAAAAAAAAAAAGATTGGAAAAAAATCAATATTTCCTCAGGTTGCACTATACCAAATAATCACATTTAATTTTATTATGTAATATTAAGCCTATTTATAATGTAAGGACATCTTTTTATTTAGCTTTTTATTTTATTTTTGACTGAATATTCATTTCACCATCCATTTTTTCTCTTATGACATTTAAAATATGTATGAGCCAGGGGCCCAGGACCCACCCCATGAGTTGATTATTCAACCCAGTGTGGCCACTTCCTTGTTCGTGGCTGTGGTGGGTCCATTACAAGAACTCAAAAAAATATATTAGCCCACCTGAGGATCATATTCATAAGAGTTGTATTCCAAGTCTAATTCTTCATCTTTAATTTCAACTTCAGATTTCACATCCATTTTAATAAATAAATTTTAATTAAAATATATTCCAAATAATTAATACCCTGTAAACAAAAGAAAAAATATCCTTGATACATTGTAATCAAAATAACTTAAAAATGGAAATGTAATCCAAAGTCTTCAGAATATATTTATCAAATATTCACTTTTTTTTGTATTCAAGTATTCAATCAAGATTTTAAAATTACAATTAAAGAAATAGGCAAGACTACAATTATGGTAAGACTCTACTTCAACTAGTGCTCTATTAATGTTTTCAAAGCTTCTTACACAGATAATAATAATAATAATAATAATAAGGTAATTGTCCAGTTAGAGGTAATGTTATCAGATATCGATTGTTTTTTTTGATAATCGAAAGTTATCGGATATCGTTGTTACCCATCTTTATAAGAATAGTTTGTACGAACACGACGGAAGAGTGACTTTGGCTTCAGCTAAATTTACATAAAATAATTTTTCAAAAATGAAATATTTGTTTATAGTTACGTATATATTAACTTAAATGTGTATTAAATAAAAGTTTATGAAAAATTAAATAAAATTTAAATAAAGTTATTATATTTAGTATAACATATATATATATTAATTATAGTTAGATAAATAAAACGATTAGATATATACATATATTATATATATATATATATATATATATATATATATATATATAATAATCACTTCACTAATTTAGTTTCAGTATTTTTTCTTTAATTTTGTTTTAGGATTGTGTGTTAGGTATAACGTAGGGTTAAGTTCAGGGATCATAGGAGCGTTAAGTTACAGATATAACGGTTAATACTGTTAGCTTAACCCTAAATTCCTAACTTCAACCTTAAAACAACCCTAAACCACCTAAACATAAAACCAAAAAATTATAAGAAAAAATACCTGAAACTGAACATTAAGTGAGTGATATTATATAAATATACTAGTATATAATAATAATATATATTATAGAATATAATATAATATAAACTATCAAGATGGTATTTACCTGATATAATAATCTGATTCTGAGGTTGGTTCTATATGCAATTCTCG
>JABUQX010025377.1:5000-31500 GCA_015478945.1 Trachelipus rathkii | reverse complement strand
ATAGAGATTCATCCAGTCTGCCTTAATTACGTTACTCTGATTTTTAATTGACTACGTTAGTAGATGTTATGGTAGAAGACTTAGAGTCCTGTCGTGCAAATGAAGAATTATGTTGATTTGTAATAGCGTGCAATTATTCGAATAAAATTTATTAAAAAAAATAAAAAATGCATCTTAAGACTCATATCGATTCGCTTATATTTATTGCTGAGTTGCCGAGTTACTCAGAAAAGTACGAAGCGCATCTTCATGTGCCGGGTGAGAAAATGTGTTGATACTCTCCATGTATTTCGCATTGTCGGATCTATTTGCTTATTTCGATCGGCTGGTATACTCTCTCGCTCTCATTTTTCTATTTTGTGCTATGATACGTAGTGGAAATTTGGTGCGCTTGAAAAATTGTAGACTTAGGATATTTTTGGTGCCATAGAGAATGTATATTACGATATAGTATACTGTAACCTATTAGTAGGTAATACTATACCACTATATTTGTACAGAAAATGGAAAGTATCAAAGAAGTACGTTTTGCTTTGCATGAAGTAAATGAAAGCGAACTTAGATAACTCTCGGTCAACAGCTGATTGGGGTGAGATAAAAAAATAACTTATATAACATAAGTAATGACATAAGTAGAAGGTATGATGTATCCCACATAAGGAGGGTGAAAAGCTTATATATGAGATATATATGACACCCTATCATCGGCAATCAGGAAACGCGCACTGATACGATTGCATGCGTGCCATCCCGGTCATTATAGTACAATAGTATATATTGGATATGGCAAGTTTGCCAAAACGCAAGTCTCCACTAATTTAGATTACCTTAGGGGATACGTAGTAAATATCTATTACCCTCTAAAAGATAGGAAAGTTGCCATTACCTAATATGTTTCCCCATCGTACAGAATCTCTTCCGTTCGATATGGCCTCAATGCTGTGATAGTAGTGTAGAGTGTAAGATTCCAGAATGATCTTAGAATTGAGTAGATTGATGAAGTTAGGTTTCTAAGGCTACTTAGGTATATGAATACTCAAGTGATGATGTATAAGACGATAGTATAGAGGTGTCTAATCAGGTATTGCTAGGTATATACTTCTTTTTCGCGTGAATAATATACGGTAATATATATTTATTGGATACCTGTGCGTCTTTAAAGGTTCATGAAATGAGGGGAATATGTGGTATGTTAATATTAAGAAATAGGATTTAGTTATTATATTATATCAGAAGGTGTATTATGCGGAGTAGATTAGCAGGATATAGCTAACTATTATTCCTCCTCAATAATAAATTCGGGTGTAGTGACTATATAATATGAGTATAAATATGATAGGTAATCGAGCTATTTATATTTAGGAGTAGCACCCTTCTCGCATATACGTTCAATAGATATTATTTCATAGATAGAGCCCTATGCACTATACCGTAAATAAATCCTAATAGTTATAAATAACAGGCATAATAATATACTATAGACTATCTTAAGTAAGGAGGTAAGTATTGAGTAGAACTATGAGATATATAACTGTATATAATAAATTGCCTATGATTGGCTATTCATCATTTTATCCTATAGTTTAATAAGTGAATAGTCTGTATTATAATAGATAGGTAAATTAGTATTGCTATAGGGTATATAGAGGGCCAAAAGAGAATTTATACCGTTTTCATAATGGTTTGTATATATATAGAGATAATATTATATTATATATATAATATGGACATAACAGTATAACTATCAGTAATATATCAGTGATATTAATAGGGAAGATAGAGGTCAGATTTATACAGTGATAGTTATAATGTAAGATAGTAATGTTACGACAGAAGAGAAACAGAGAATAGTCATCTAAGAACATTTTTGATGTTAGATGAATTTCTTTGACCAAACTGAATATCTTTGTGCATTTGGAAGAAAAGATACGCAATCAAGACGAATCGTATGGAAAAAATGTCGCATAATCGATAAAAGTTAAGTATTATATAGAATCAGAGTTTCTTAGTATATATATATAAAAAACTGAATGTGAAATAATATATAAGTAAGTGATAAGGTTAAGGTGAAGTAATTATGTAAGAATTTTTTCTCACTACTATTAACTCCCTAGATACGTATAGTCTAGCAGCCTGTGAATATATCCTCAATAAAAAATATAATAATAATATAGACTAATATAACTAGTGAGTGGATATATATAACGAACATATGGATTTTACTGTACGTTACTGTAGTAAAAAATGATATTATATAATATAGGCCGAATATTATATATAGATATATTATATATTATATCTCTCTGACAATAGTAATAATATATATATTATGAATATACACTGCTTACTTATATACCTATTATTTTGGTACAAAATTTAATTTACATATATATATATATCATTTTCCCTTATATAATTATATTACTTACTCGGCAGAAGCCGATAGGTCACTCAAATATAGTTCATTGTACTATATTTTCACTATTATTCATATATATAATACTATAGTCTATATGATCGTATAAGAAATAATAAAGCGAAATATATATAGATATATATATACTAGTGCATATATTATACCCCCCCTATACCAATACTCATATATCGGTGACCGTATAATCACCATTATATGGAATAGTCGATATTGAAGCATATCTGGACGAAAAAGAATTTGAATATTTTAATTATTATTGAGGTGCTATGTTCTGTGAAAAGGAGAAGAAGTGCCTTTTCACTGAGGTATTTCAATTTCAAAAGATTTAAGATTTTTGGAGAGAGTTTAAAAAACCCCACTCACAAAAAAAAAATTGAAATTAAAAAATCGTTATGGTAAGATGAGTTATATAGATTTATTAAACCTCATAAAAAAATTAGATAAGCGGTAGTAAGTATAGTGGTATATATCGTTATAAAAATATAATTATATATATATATATATATTATATATAGTATATGTATATATATATATATATATTTTTATGAGAAGAAATGGATAGTGGTGACAAATATTATATATATATTAAGGTATCAATAGTTTAGTTCCTATAAATATAGAATATTTGGATTATTATAGGTAGTCAGGATCCGTAGTATAATAAAATGTGTGTTTAGTTATATTGACACAGTCAGATTGAGTGAATAAAATCTATTAGAAAATTTTTACTCTCTTCCCGAATAATCACCGTTGTAGAGAATTAGTTTTGTTGTTCGAGTTGAAATATTAAGTGTGCATTTCCATTTAGGAAGTTTACTGCCATTGTATAATGAACTTCTAAGATGCACAGAGACATCTTGACTGTCTCATTATGTGTAATAATAATTAGATCCCCACCAACAACAATTTTTATTTTGAGCTTTGTGCTAACTCTGAGTGGAGTGATGACCGATGATATAGAGGATCATCCACATAACCTATATTCCCTCAGTGTATATGTATGTATACATATACTCTGAGATATACTAAAATTAATATGAAGGATACTCTCACTAATAATTATTGGTATATATATGAGAATTATATTACTCAAGTCTTCCACCCTATACAATATATACATATATACATTAATGTATATGGTATATATAGTTATAGTAGAATACATAAATTCTCAAATATATAAGTAGGGTTATGTATAAAATTACTGTTGATGTATAAGTATCATGGAGAACCAGTAGCACGTAGTCCCACAAGCGATTATATTTGTATTATATATATATGAGTGATAGTAAGGTAATAGAAAGAATGTATTAAGCTATAATCAGAACGATATTGATAATTATAGCATTATTCTTGTACCTAGTACAACTCTTATCCTATATATTAACTCAGAAAGTTGGCCAAATGTAGTCGAGTCACGCAAAAAGTAGTATGTTTTTTTTTCCTTCATTACTCATACTTTGTATTCAATTTTTAGTATATAAAAAAATAGGTATTATTTTTCAAATACTTTAATAAAAACTAATTCGTAACAGATAAACTTATTTAAACATATTGATTTTAAGGCCTATTTTGTATTAATAATTATTTTTTATATTGATTCGAGAAAAATTGGTAAAAATATAAAATTGTTTTTTGTAATATTTGAGATAAAAATATAAAAGCAATCTTAAAAAAAAAAATTATTAAAAAAAAAATTTTTCTTAAATATTATATAATTTTTATAAGAATTAGTTTCCTCGAAAGATTGAAACACTGCAAATTAAAAAGAATAATAACCATAATTCACAGTTAGTTGAGAAATTATCTTTTTATATGTTAATTATAATTTATTATAAAATGAATTGAGCGTTTCCTCGAAAATTGAAACAGCCTTAGAGAACCTCCACTCGCCAGCCTAATACTTGAGCATCTGATGAGGCTCTTGAACCTATTTAGTAACTTATCAGGACATCTCCTTGCGTGTTCTAGTCTCTTCCCAGTGCCTAAACGCGCGAAGTGCCAATCACCTGGACCGCTTTGTCTCAATGCTATGATCTTACTTTGCCTTACATGTGAGTATTTATGAATATATAAGTGAGACACAAAACTTCTAGAGTTTATTTTTGTTTATATGCATTAAGCAATTAGGTATTTTTAATAATTAAGTTCTATTTTACTAAAACTATCTAACGCTATTAATTCAAATTATTTAACTTAAGAAATTGTTTTGATTTTTACATACCTTCTATATAAATACTATGTATGCAATTCAATAATCAAAATAGCCATCTCCCATCCCTCCCTGCCTACCCTCTTAAAAGATACCCATCTTATCTCCACCAGGTTCCTTGCGTATATACTGTATACAATTAACATAGAATATACATATTAACAAAATTATCTATTCCTTTGTGTTAACTGTATTTTGTATAGGTTTTAATAAAAACTAATAATAAATAAGTGACTAACAGATAACTCGATAACAATAAGTATTCATAATGTCAGAGTATGCAAACATTGCGATCACGATTGTCTGAGGGAGCGTACAGTGCCAAAAATCCTCCCTGAAGTGTGATGCACTCAACAAACCTCCTACATCGTGTAACCCCCAATGAGATAAACAGCTAACATTACAAAATTCTACCCTTAAACTCATATAATAATCAACATGTATCTAAAGTAACTAATCATAATTCCTGAGGCTGGCAGAATAGCGTATAAAACCTTACCTACTACTTTTTCTAACATATCACTGATTTTTAAAAATAATTACTCAATAAACATAGTAACATTTAGACTAAAATTTTGATCACAAGTTTGTGTAATATATCATACTGATCAATGAATATCAAAGTTTTCACATCAACAAGTTATTCACATCAATTAAAGCACACATAGCATCACCCTGAACTACGAATATATAATGTACATTCACAAACCTAACACATCTTAAACATGAATAAACAGCTAAACATTAACAAAGTCCATACTACAACAGTAAAGTGAACTAACATCAGAGGCGCAGAAGGTATATCTCTCACCTGTACAACATTTCCTCTCTTCCCTCACATAATCACTTGATAGTTGTTTCATCGCATCTCTAAAAATTATGAGTAACATTTAACAAATATTATCACAATCTTGTGTAAAAATCATACTGATCCAAAATATATGCTAACGTAACAAAGTTTACATCAATAAAGCAAAACAGCTCACTGACCTACGACATATTATGTACAACGAGCTGACCTAACATACCCTTATGCACGAAATAAGCAGTCGAACATTTAACAAAAGTTCCCATTACTTATTACAACGGGAAAGTAATACGGGGCATACAGAACGTAACTACTCACATTGGTATCTTTAACCAACATATCAATATTATTTTACATTAAACAAAAGTAACATTTAACAAAAATTTATCACCACCATACCTAAGTATCATACTGACCAACGAAAAATACGCTAACGCAACAAAGTTTTCAGAGTAATAACATAACATATCATAGCCTGAACTGAACTAGAGTATACAGCAACAAAACCTAACATACCCTATGATCGAATAAACTTCTAACATTAACAAAGGTCCAAGTACCTAACACTGTAAAGGTACTAACAGTTGGTCATAATACCAATACGATAGTCCCAACTTATTCCCATTATCTTTTTTTCAACATTTATCTCTAACATGATCATTGAGTTTTTTTTTGCGCGAACATAGCTGAACTTTTAATAAAAATCATTCATCCATTACCAATCCTAAGTATCTAATATTACGACCATCAATCGAACCAGAATAGCCTAACGCTAGAAAGATTATTCACATCTCAATAAAGCTTAAACTTATCTCATACCTACTATACCTAAGGATAATTAGAATTCTCTTACTGAAGGTAGAAGAGAATCACAACATACCAATATGCATGAGAATAAAATCGATAACTAATCAGCAATGAAGATTGAAGATTTAAATCACAACAGCATAATTCGTAGCGTTCAAAATACTTTAATAAGACGTAAACCGATTCATCACTGTTTTTTCAAAAAACATATATCACTAATCATCATAATTAAATGAATTGAATCAAAAATTAACATTGAATAATTATTATTTATCATTCACTTTATTTAATAATTGTTCTTACTAATTTAATCTGAAAAGGCAGCTTATTTTGATAATATTTTAGTTGCTTTGGCTAACCACTGATAGTCGTTAATTCTACTTGTAAAATGCAATTGATCCTAGATCCAATGAACCAAGAATATAAATTCGAGCCTACAGCTAAGGAACAACCTAAACACAGGGGTTACTCCCAAAGTCAGTTCCTCAGCGTAATAAACTGCTCACATGTAACAAAAAGTGTTCATACTTAACAGAGGTAAAGTAACTTAAACAACGCATACAGAACGAGGAGGTACGAAAGCTGTGAGGTGTAATATTATATTTGACAACCGATCGGAAGGTATAGCGGAGTGTGTTTGTTTATTTATTTTTAATTTATATCTCCAAATGTCAATTGTTTTAAGAGGAAAACTTTGATTTATTAATTTTTCTTTTAAAACTTTTGTTTTTTAAAAAAATCGTTTTATTTATATTATTTATATTTTTTTTCTTAAAAATTTTTTGTTTCAAACCAATTTAGTAATAGGTGTTACTAATACCATTATACTATTATATTATTATACCTTATAAAGACTTTGTTTATTTTTAATTTTATTTCTTTCAAACATTTTGTATGGCACAACAAAATAGTTTTGATATTCAAGGATCATAGAGGTAAAACTTTTTTTCTTATTAAATAAGAAATTTTGAACATTTGCATTTCATGTTTTAATAACATTAAAAAAAATTTGTGTTTTACAGCCTAAAACCTGGAATTTAAAGCGGCAAATCAGTAATATCAAGCCACCTCCCGTCCTCGCCCTACCCAGTTAAGAGCATTAACATTCAGCTCAACGAGTGTAACATAACTACATCACATCTTTTCATAGCATAATCTATGTGATTTAGTGTTTTACATTAAAGAAAGTCAAATGTTTAGAACGTAATTATTTTATCATGACTTTGTCATAAAATTCATTGACTGTAATTCACATATTAATAGAAGTAATATTTTGTCTGATATTTGTAACTAATTCTTCAGATCAAGTTAAAGAAATCTTGATAATTCTTTAAAATTTTAAAAGAACTTTATATTAATTAAGATTCTTGAATTACCATTTAAACATTTACCTTAAATGAAACAAATGTTTTGAATCGTTTTGGCAATTTTGCTGAAGATCCTTACTTAACAGCAGTTAAAGTAACTAGCAATACATACAGAACGAACAGCATGTACGAAGCTGATGAGGTAATATTCCTTTAACCAAATCAGTAGCGATATGGTCAGAAAGAAACCAATTACGATCGTTATATTTCCCAATTCATGACCACATTTTTGTGGAGCTAATAGTTGCAATTTGTTTCTGTTGTTGTTCTATACCTCATTTGAGTTATATACGGGTGAAACTGAAGCCATATTTGAGTGTCTTTCGTTTTTAAAGATAGACTCCTTGTTAGAATAAACCTCCTTAGTGAGTTTCTTTGCACTCATTGTAGACGATTTAACAAGGTACTTGAATTACTTGTATAACTCTAAATTTTTTTAAAGAACCTTACCTGTCTTTAACAAAAATCTATATTATTTATTCCTCTCTTCTTTATTTACTCATGAACTTTGTTATTCTAAAAAACATCTGCTTATATTTATTTTATTAATATAGATTTCATTATTTAAGAGACTCTTGTTGTGTGTTAAACCAATGTGCCTTACTAAAGAAATTTATCTTTTTATTTTATAACGTACAGTTAAATATTTCATTCTAACATATCAACAAAGCCTTAGTTAACTTCAGTGAAAATCAGTAAATAGCATCGAGCCAGAGCTATCCCTCCCTCCCCTCTCTCCGCCCTAATACCCTGTCTTACTTTCGCGATATTGATCGTCTCTCGATCTGAATGCAATGTCTAATAGAATACTAAAATTATGCACTCTAATTGCTCACTATTTTGTGAAGTAAAGTGTGACTCATATCTCTCATTGGAGTGAGCTACCAAAATGCATAAAAATATGGTTTCTCTTTTATACTAACCGCCACTGCGTAATACCTATGCTGAGATTAATAAGATAAACAAATAGTCTCTCTCTCCACACAATAAATAGCGTGAAACAGTATAACGTCATAGCCAAAATGATGTAAGATCATCTAATGTTAAACATCAACTAATACTAGATTAGTATCTTCTGACAACCAGAGCACGAATAAAACAGTTACCATTTATAAAAATACCATACTTAACAGAATAGGCGGAAAAGTAACTGACGCAGCCTTAACAGACCGTACCCTATTCACACTTTTTTTTCAAACATTAATCTCTAACATATATATGTTATATTTTACATTAAACATAGTAACATTTAAGCAAAAATTTAGGTGCATAACCTAAAGTCCTAATTGAGTCTTGTACCGAGCCAATCACGGCAATTATTATGCCTCAAGGACGATCAAATCAGTATAGTTTTGCATACCCGTCTCACCTCTCTAAAGCTGCTAACATAATAACCTGATTATCGCCGAATGTGATAAAATAGTAACTATACTATGTGCCATTCAGAAGGCATACCATCTATAATACTATCAAATAAATCACGTGCTTACATCGCATAAATCATATTACCCAGTTGCATTCATTTGCTTAGGAGACCAACAGATTTCCCACAGTAAACTAACATTAGCATACAGAAACGTTATCCTATTCACACTTTTTTCTGTAGAGAAGTCTCTAATTCATTTCTCGAGAGAGGTGGACGTACGATTAAACTACTTCTTAACTTTCATTATTAACATTAATAATCAACTTACAAATGCTCTACCATGTACCCCTTATGCTAAAGACGTAAAACTATATCATACTGTAATTGTGCAAACTTTCTAATGAACCTAGAGCGTAAGCAGCTTCTCAAATGTGGAGAGAGTCTGTACTACTTTCAGATAAAGCTAACATATGGCATATTATTGTCAGTTCGAACTAAGGAATATAATGCCAAGTCAATAAAGATAAAGGCGCTACATACCTTTATGATCGACTCAGAACTCCGCCGATGATGGCTAACAGATACACGAAAACATAGTAAATCAAATACTTATTACATAATTAATCAGTCTTAGAAGAAGTGATCAAAAACTAGAGCAAATGCCAGCCAACGACTTTTCTTACAGAACGAACCCAAAAATTTAAAAATCTCTTACGCTGTTCAACTCAAACTGATATGGTTCCTGTTCACTAGAGTTATCAGATATCAATGCAATCCCTCGGAGCAATTGTTACTCCGGACACCTAACTCTGAAACCACTTTTCGAACATTACGCAATTACCTATGATTCTTGAGAAGTTGAAAAAATCTCATTAAGTCTTTATTAAGATATAACATTTAAAAGAAATTATTCTTGTGTGTCACAGGGTCGACATAACAAATTTATTAAAAATCATTTTAGTTTTTTGCTATTGTCTTTAGCTTATAACATAAACTCGTACAAAAAAAACTCTCGTAATGCTATTAATTTATGTCTTTCTTTAAAACCTTTGTTTCCATTTAGTGTCTCTAGGGTGTTTTTAAAAATTTTTTTTCCTTTATGACGAGTACAAAAATTACTCTTACAATACCTCATAACTGTGTTTTGTTGAAATTTAAGAAATTCTTATGAATAGTATATAATTGAAAGGTTATATGAGAGCTCTCTTTGGTTAATGTTAGGATGTTTATTCGATGCAATGGAGGCTTGAAATGTAGGTTTCGCTATGTGTTTATACGAATAAATATTCCTTAGTTTATCTGCGCATATGATAGCTCCGGTTAGGCGTTTCTCATGATGTTGTGAGTGTGGAAAATTTGTATGACGCTACTCTTAAGACGTATATATGTACCGATAATCGTGTAGGTCAGTCAAGTGTAGACTTTTGTTTACGTTTAAGGTATGGTGTATATCATGAATTTACTTTTATATGTATCATAGGCAGTTTTACTTAATTGATTATAAGATGGGTATAAATGTAATTTGAACTAAATAATAGTATATGTTGTGATGTGAAATGAGTTTGCCGTGAGTGGGCAATAGCGTTACGGTTTTCCTGTATGCACCTCTGTATTATTGACTATTACTGGTGTGTATTTGCAGATAGGAAAATCTCTCCTTTTATTTAAGCTATGTATACTGGCTTTGATCTCGCTCCTTTAGACACTGAAGGATAATGTTCTGCGTAGGTCCAAGTTCTGTGATTCCTAATCGTTAATTTCTTGCTCCCAAAAAGTAACTTTTGTAAAACTCCTTCCTTTCCTAAATCTTAATTCTTATTCTACGATCTTTGTATTCTTGATAAGTATCACGCTGATGCTGATTAGTTCTCGCAATAACTATGATATGTGAAAAAGACTTTGTGTACGTTAGCATTAATATTTCTAGTATATTGTAATCAGATTATATTAAATGAGTAATTTATCACAGTGAATTGTGATACATAAATATTATGTTTAATTTAATGTTTCTATATTATATATATATAGTTTAATGTAATAAAAATATCTATGATAGTGTAATATAATGTTATAGATAAAATAAGTTGTTAAGTAGATACGTTCTGCGCTCTTGATGTTAGTTACTTTACTGTTGTGCTTAATTAAGGAACTCTTTGTATAATGTAGCTGTTTAATATTCATGTTTAAGTTAGTTTGTATGATGTATTGTGTAAGTGTACATTATATCGTAGTATTTCATTAGAGTGTAATTGTTGCATTGTGATCTGTCTATTTATTAATATGAAAGACTTATGTTATCTAGATTTAGCAGTTAGTTTAGTTTCAATTGTTTAGTTTCTGTTTTACACAACAATCGGGGGAAATGGTTACTATTTTATGTTCTTTCTAACCGTCACACAGTTCAGGGCGCCAGATTATACAGAAAGTGGAAAGAAGTTTGTGTCTCACAATAGTTTCCAGGTATTTAACCCAGCCTCAGTTGAATAATCAGCGTGATACTCCTGATTATTTACTCCAGGCATTGGCAGCCATCAGTAGGGCATGGCTAGGGCTCTGGACTAACAGACTTACTTGTGTGTGAGGCGAATAGATGTAATGTGTTGATGTGATTAAAGGTTGTACCGTTGTATGTGTTGGCTTGGATGGTGAGTCTTGTAGGGGAGGTATTGAGGTGTAGTGGTCATTATACACTATGCCCGTACCGTATGAATTACAGAAAATCCTTGGCACTAGAAAAGCCTCGCGGGCAATTTGTTATATGTGTGGTTTGCTCCTGTATCCTGGTTGACTAGGGGTATGATTAAAAACACATATGTCTTAAGTTATATATATAAAATAATGTAGATGTGTTAGAGATTATCGCATTTTGAAATTGGCAAAGCCATGAACCATAGTTCTCAATGGAGTTGAATGGAAAATAATAATTAGAAAAGTTTTTATGTTAAAAATGATTAAATGCAGATAATGGGGAATAATGTAGGCAATAATTAAATTACATATTATGGAAAGGGTCGATGGTAAGGCTGGGGGAGGTCTGGGGATAAGGCTGGGGTGGAGATCTGAGCTAAGAGGATTTTACAAGAGGCTCAAGATGACTTCAGTAGATGGTCAGAGGCTGTGTTTGAATTTATATAAAAAACTGTAACAATTTCAATCATCCATACTTCATAAATGAATGAATAATATATGTTTATAATTTTTTGTTTTTTTTAATTTTTTTTTGTTTGTTTTAAATTTTGTAAATTTTAAACTTTAATAAAATTATGTTTATTATTTATTATTTTTTTATTAATTTTTTTAATATTAATTTTTTATTAATTTTTTTATTAAAATAAAAATTTGTTAGTTTATTTTTTGAATATTTTTTTTTCTGCATCTAGTGGATGTCCATCTTGACTAGACACCCAGATAGATTTTCTTTATAGACCATAGGTTCTGCGGGTGGTGTATTGGTTTCAATACATATGGCAATTTGAACCATTTCAGGTAGTTTGCCTAATCGAGACTTTGGATCGATCTCTCCCTCACACATACTCTCGGTGCAGGGAGTCTTTGAGAGAAGACTTCGCCTGTATGGACTTATAACCATTCTCCAATTCTTACAGATAACCAGCTCTTCGAACCTGTTTAAGTATCATTGACTGGAGATAATTGACACATAAACCCGAATAAGTGTGATACTCTCATAATTGAGAGAATAGTTATTTTTAATAATCAAGACTCGGTCTACTCTGTCCCAGTTTGCAGCGTGCATGTCAGCACCTCGAAGAGTTTGCCTCGGGAGCCACTCACACATATCCT
Source organism: Trachelipus rathkii (assembly GCA_015478945.1). Taxonomy (NCBI): domain Eukaryota; kingdom Metazoa; phylum Arthropoda; class Malacostraca; order Isopoda; family Trachelipodidae; genus Trachelipus; species Trachelipus rathkii. The sequence continues at coordinate 18,705 of JABUQX010025377.1, read as the reverse complement.
TTTTTTCCTCAAATAATGCGTATAATCTACAATTTATAGTAAATTAATTCCTTGCGCAAAATCTCATATCTCTCATCCCAAATTTACAAGCTCAAAAGTGATATCTCTCCAAACTCAGCTCTTATCCGATTTTATTGTACTAATATGTCGCGGTGGTTCCCTTTTACGGGTGATACTCACTCTCATGGGGTTCACTAAGATATTATTCTTTCAATATAAGACGTTGATAACATCAGTACTCGTTAGCTACGTTCTATAGATCCGAGATCTTGTGAAACCTTTATCCATCATATATACTCCAAAAACTAACCAGCACCTACCTGAATTGATGTAGTAGCTCTCTGAGACGATATAGTATATCACTCAGAAGAGTCGCTGTTGAGCGTTGTAGGCAACGAGTTGGAGAGTCGAGAAGATCTGCGATGCGAAGATAGCTCATCTCGCAAGGCGCGAACAAGCGCATTAAGTTTGGGCGTGCGTACATAGAAAACAGAACATCACTGTGTCGTAGTGAGTCTCTATAGAATACTACTGTGTTATGTATTTACTGGACTCTAATAGAATTCAGTCTTCCCCATATTCAGTGAGGCATCGGAATCTTCGAATTAATTATTTACGGAAGCTAGGAATAATAGTATAAACTATTAGGTTGTAATATGTCACCGCCAAAGCTCAGATTAAGCATGTCCTTACGGGCATCGACGCCCATTGTTTCATCTGATAGATACAGCCACGCTCACGCGCAGTGTGCGTTCATATCAAACTTGTGGTCGAGATTTGGCATGACCTGTACGCTTTCGGCGCCCAAAACGGAGCAATATCGAAAACACGTCTTTATATGAGCTAATTCACTCTAATGGACTCTCAGGAGGCACTCTCAGCCAATATGCAACGAGGTGTTATACAAGTTTTTACAAAATGCAAGATAGATAATCTTGAGCTATCGCTTCTACGGGGGGATTACAAAGGAGTACCGAGATAAGCGTGAAACTCGTATATACATTACACATAATGTAAAGACTATGAAATTATTTCTCACTAGTGTAGCAATTCCACGCATAAATATTTCAACAGCATAAACTTTCTGTAGGTGCCAGTAGCCTAACTAGTCTAGCTTACAGGATTCATCGGACCAAGTTTCTCAGAACCTCTCAGCTCACTATAGTACTTACATTCTATCGAGAAAACTTGAGTGAACCGTCTCGGCCTGCCAACATCTCTAATAAAGCATTACTACTGGTTTGTGCTCCCTCAGCCTGAGCTGCCACTCGAGCTACAGTACTGCATACGATACATTGGCTGAAAACGCCACTAGTAAGTGGTCTCCGTCGCTCTATTGTGCACAGTTTCGAGAGAGCCTCAATATCACGTGGAATTTTTCTGACTAGCTACACAGAAGAGAATTTCCCACTAAACATGTTTCGATTTAACTTTATGAGAATATGTTTGAGACGGGTTAAGGCTCTGATTGCGTGTTGATTTATCTATTTCATTTGTCGATAACATTTCTTTCTACTATTTTTTCTGTTGCTAGCATTTTGCTACGCACCTTTACCCCCACGTCTTGGAGAGAGAATGTGTGGCTGTGTGAAGATGTATGTATGATGGTATGATGTGATATGTATTTATCGTAGTATATATAGTATTAGTATATAGTAATAGGAGTAGTATATAGTATGATAACCTCTCACCTTACCTAGGGATAATTAATATATGTACAGGTCTTGTAAAAGAATATATTATATTCGTTTATGGTAGATATGATCGTGCAGTAAATAGAGTTAGTATATTAATAGTTATAGGTATGTGGTATAGTAGTAGTAAGTAACAAATAGGTTGAGAGGTATAGTAGTAGTATATATAGGTATAATATGTAAATTAGGTCAATATTACTTAAGTAGTAGCTCTTTTTAATTTATAATAATCCATATGGGATAGTGATGGATTACCAGGTGTGTGCTAATGTAGTGTTCTCTTATGTTCATATTTTAAAAAGCTTTTTAGAGATGGAAAAGTGACAATGTAATTTTTGATACTAGAATCTCGATAGAAGGCGGGAATATGTGAAGAGAGGATATAATATCTAATTTGCGTGGTAATGACGAAGGTGCATCATTAAGCCACTGTAAGAAATCGCATACATGTTTACAACAAAAGACTCTTATGGAATCTCTGGATTGCCTACTTAAAACCTGGAATCACATCTCTGTATTCTATTTATTTTCTCCAATCTTCTAGTGTAATATTATATTATTCATTTATTTATTATTATTTATATATTATTATCATAGTGTATTCATTTTCATTAATTATTGATTATTATTATTATATGAATATTTTTTTCAGTGTTCTACGAAGTTATGATATATTTATTATTTTACAATTTTGATTATATGTTATTATATATTGTGTATTATTTTATATATTAGATACTATTTAAAAATTTTCATTTAATTTCTAATTTTTACTTATCATATATTTCTTATATTTAACTTTTTTATTTCTTTTTATATTTAATTATTATTATGATTTTCATTATCTATAATAAGTATTTTTTTTTCTAAATTTATTTATTTTTAATGCTATTCTATTGGTTATGCTTTCAATTTATTATTTTTAATGCCATTTCTTTCTACTTCTTATAATTATTATGTTTATATATTAAGCAATTTATTATTATTATTTTATTATCTTTTATTATATATTATTTTTTCATTTATATAAAGTTTATTAATATATTTTATTATTGACTATTATTAATTATTTATTATATATTATTATTTATTAATTTATTTATTATTATGTATTATTATTAGATTAGTTAATTATAATTATATAATAATGAGGTTATATGAGGAAGGGTTGGGCAGAGAAGTGTTTACAGGACGTTCAATTTTTAATTTCGTTATTGAAGTTATTTTTGTTCTTGTTATTGTTGGAGATGTTCATCCTTGTGTGTAGTGATATTATTATTATTATTATAATTATAATATTATGGTTATTATTATTATAATATGTCATAATTTGTTTTATTCATTATTTATTTAGTAAATTATTATTATCTCTGTATTGATTTAATTATTAATAATTTGATATTTTCCATTATTGTTATTATTGATATTTTATTATAATTTATTATTAATTATTAATATTTTATTATTATTTTATTGATAATGTTTTATTATATATATTAATTAATTATTATTTTATATTATATTATATTATTAATTATTGATATTATATTAATGACTCTATTATCATGATAGTTGTAGATACTTGGAAGAGTAATATTATGTTATTTCATTATTATTATTGAAATGTTATTATTATTATTAATTGATATTTTATTATATTCATTATTATTATTACTTATTCTTATTATTATATACTATTTACTGTGATTATTATTTATTATATTTTATTATATTGTTATTATATTATTAGTAGATAGAAGTAGACCAGTATGTTCTTTAATCTTTTTTTTAGCATTTTTTCAGTTGTTTCTTTTCTTTTTTGTTGTTCTTCTAAATATGGATTTTCTTATTTCTTTGTTCTTTCTTTTCTTTTCTATTTTCTTTTTCTTTTTCTTTTCTGTTTTCTTTTTCTTTTTCTTTTTCTTTTTCTTTTTCTTTTTCTTTTTCTTTTTCTGTTTCTTTTTCTTTTTCTTTTTCTTTTTTTTTTTTTTTTTCTTTTTCTTTTTCTTTTTCTTTTTCTTTTTCTTTTTCTTTTTCTTTTTCTTTTTCTTTTTCTTTTTCTTTTTCTTTTTCTTTTTCTTTTTCTTTTTCTTTTTCTTTTTCTTTTTCTTTTTCTTTTCTGTTCTTTTTTTCTTTTTCTTTTTTCTTTTTCTTTTTTCTTTTTCTTTTCTTGTTAACGTTCTCGTTCTTTCTTTCTTATTTTTGTTCTTTTCTTTTTCTTTTCTTATTCTTATTCTTATTCTTATTCTTATTACTTTATTCTTATTCTTATTCTTATTCTCATACTTCCTCCTATTGAGGAGTAATATTATATATTCTGTTCCTATTTCTTTTTCTTTTTCTATTTTCTTATACATATTCTTATTCTTATCTTATCTATTCTTATACGATTTCTATATTTAATGCTTACTTAATTATTGTTATTCATTATATTATTAATCAATATTATTATTATTATTATATATAATATTTATTTTTGACTATTATTATATATAATTATAATTATTATTATTAAGTTATTTTAATTTTTATTGCTATTGTGTTCTTTTTACTACTAATTATTCAATTCTGCCTATGAATAATTATTATCAATTCCTTTGATATCTATATATTATTATTATTAGTTATTATTATTATTTATTCATTATTAGTATTATTATTTTATTATTATTATTATTACAAATCTTCACCACTCCCTTTCGCAGTATTATGTCTTGATGTAATTCCATTATTAATTATTTTAGAACCAGTAAGATATTGTTAAGGTGTGTGAATAAATCTCCTTAAAATGTTTGAGGTGCTCCTATTCCAACGCGATGAGTCTTTCCCTAGAAAATATCAGCTAGGTTCTTTATTATCAAAATAAAGAGGACATTCCTACCTTCGCGTAGGTGTTATGCTTATAAGATGCATGGTGATAACTCCTATTGCGATTATTATCATTAATTGTTTGTTTTCATAGTTTCTTCTTTTTAATTACAACGACAATGCTGAGAAACGATATTGATTTTACGAGTAACCAATATTACTCTATTACTTATTGATTATTATTATTTAATATATTATTATTTATTATTAATTATTATATCTATTATTATTAGTTATTATATTATATTATTTTTATTCATTAATTAATTATTTTTATTTGGAATTCTTTCAAAAATTTTATTTTTATACATTATTTAATTAAATTACAATTATAATTATAATTATAATTATAATTATATTTAATTATAATTATAATTAATAATTATAATTATAATTATAATTATAATTATAATTATAATTTATAATTATAATTATAATTATTAATTATAATTATAATTATAATTATAATTCATAATTATAATTTAATTAAACTCTCAGTATTGAATAATTAATATTAATTTAATATTAATATTAATATGTAACACTGACATTAATATAATATTAATATTATGTGTGAATCATAATAATTAAGGGATTAATATTAACTATTAATATCTTAATTTAATATTAATATTAATAGAGTTAGCTATTGAGGTCCCTATCGAGTTAATACACTCATAATTAATAATTTAATAATAACATCAGTGAATAAATAATAATATATCATGGTATTAATAAAGATTTAATAATATCTCAATACCAACAAGTTTAATGGAGATAGTAATATAATAATATCAATATAGTGAAAAAAGAATAATATAATAATCAATACTTTAAGTTTAATAATAATAATTACTCAATAATAATAATAATATATGAGATTTAGTAGATAGATTAATATAATATATTTAATATTAGTATTATATTCAAAGCTTAATAATCATAAATGAATATCTGGAAAACAAGAATAAAATATTAGGTAGATAACTATGATTAATAATAATCAACTAATAATAAACTAATAATAATAAATAATTAATATAATGATAATAACTATAATAACGATAACTTTCTAAGTAGATTAATATAATAATCAATAATAATAAATAACAGAACACGTCTGCTAGTGTAACATTACTTGGTACTTTTAAAAAATAAACCTTTTCCTAAAATAATTTGAACTTTAAGTGGATTGAATTTCGGCAAAAAAGTAAGTTTTATCCTATAATCTCTAATTTGATAAAAATCTATAATATTAATTAGTAATTAATATATTATTATTATTTTATTATTAATTTTATTATTATTATTATTTGATTGATATTATTATTATATTGAGTGTATTATGTATTATTATATTATTATTATTTATTATTATTTTATTATTAATTATTATTAATATTTATTACTAATTCATATTATTATGATATTTCAAGAATTGAATAATTGATTTTTTCAATCAGTGTACTCAACTGCTTTCACTAATGATTATTTTCTATTGATAAGACAATTATCTAGTAGGAATAAAATAGAAAAAATCTAGCGCAATTTCTAGAATACTTGGTTAATACTAATATCCTCGCCTGTGCGCCGACTTCAGGCAAATTCGATCGGACGTACGATCGTCTAAGACTAATTTAACAATGATAAACAACAATAATAATAGTTATTTAAATATTAAATAGCTGAAGTAACAAATTAATTCAAAAACTAAGCGTAAAAAATCCTATCCTAAATAATAAATAATAATCAAACAGAGAGTATTATATCTAGCTGAATGAAGGATGGCTCTGTAGGAGAGAATACAATTGAAAAGTAAAAATATTGTGATCTAGGAATTTACAAATCAAATCATCGCATTTGTAGTAGTAGCAGTCACTGTAGTAGCAGTGAGGTTTAAATAAATCTATTTAACTAAAATAACGTATCCTAAAGTTCTCAATGTTCTCGATTTTAAAATTGGGGCATTGTGAGAATGGTGTTTTCAATGATTCAAAAACTCTGGACCAACGTTCGCTGACTTCTATATGTCGCATATTGAAAACTGGATACCTGGGTAAATGATACCCAATTAGGATTATTGACTATATATACGGTATGTTGGTTTTGATGATGACACCTTCGTGGGGTCTTCAAACGTGATGAAGAATGGATTAATGTCTCCTTAGTTGATTATCCAAAGATTTAAGTGTCCATAAATTTTTACTTTTGCTGAAAAATCTGGAAAAAAACTCACTTTCCCTTTTTAGATACCGTTAAGATTCTCCTTTGATCCAATGTAACGTGAGCCCTGCACCACAAGTAGTTACGTCAAACCTTACTGACAATGGCCGTATAATACTGAGATTCCAGATGTTCACACTTACCCACGTACAAAAATCGCATGCACTAACTTAAAAAACTTACATGCCTTAGGCCACCTAAGAGGCTGTACCGATATTTCGCTTTCTGATTTGTTGTCGGAATACTTTTTGACGTCCAGAAGCTCGCAAGAATAAAACAGAATGCGTACTACCATATTAATAACTTTAACCCCAATCAGTTCGTTATAGTTGATATATTATATTTCAAATACATTAACAAACTTATTATAAATTAAGTAAAAATATGTCGAAAAGGATACAATATAGCAGAAGATAAATGAAGGGACAGTTTGACGATTTTATGATTATTACGGTCATATCAGCTCGTTAGATCTGTGTTGAATTATTATGTTAAAGAGAAAATAGCAGAGTTAAGAGAAAACGGTTTTTAAAGCTTTGAGGAAGTAACTTGGAATTTTTACTAGGCGAAAATTATTTTTCTTTCTAGTTCTAACTCAATGTATCTCAAACTTTAATGCTTTCATTTTTTCTTTATAATTTTAGAGACAATTTACAGTCTCGACACGTTTTCCAAAAATAATTGAATTACTGCTGGAACTTCTGTACAATTATATAAATATATATATATATATATATATATATATTATTAGATATATAATATATATATATATATATATATATAATATATAATATATATATATTATATGATATATATATATATTATAATATATAATTCAAGGAAAAAAAAGTTAATGAATTTATTAAATTAATGATTAAGTAGCTTCACACAGTCTAAAAGTATATTGAATTAATTTATGTTAAAAAATAATATAGAAAATTTATGATTTTTTTCATTAAAAATATAATAAAAAAAAACTTTACACTGTATTTCCTTTATCACCGTTGAATCTGCCATAAAATTCATAAGTATCCCAAAAACAACGTTCCCAGCTGTGTATACAATTTCGAGGATGGATTAAACAAAGTCTCAGATAAGTTTCAAACTCGGGCTTCACTTTGAGAGGATTTTTAAAACCAACTCGATGAAGGGCTTAGAGAGCTGTCATTGCACGATCATTCTTTGGAAACCATATGTCATTTAATATAATAATATATATCAATATATCTTTATATATATATATATATATATATATAAATATATTATATTATTTATATATATAGAATAATATAATAATATATATATATATAATATATAATATAATATTATATATTTTATATATATATATATATTATATTATATATATATATATATAATATATATATAATATACTATATTATATTTATATATATTATATATATAATATATATATTTTGAGTCGTGTAAGACCCACACGACCACAGCGGAACGAGCACAAATCGTTTGAATAATTAACTTGAGGTGGTCTGGCTAATGCTTATTTGGAGAGAGTGTAGATTAAAGAGGAAAAAATTAGGATATGTGGACAAATAGTCAGTCAAAAAATAAATAAAAACTAAAATAAAAATTTGAAGTTTGCTTTATATATAGTCCTAATGTTACATTAAAAAATTATAATGTTTAAAAATGAAAATCTTTAGATTTGGATAATCATTTAAAGGTGTTGAGGACCATAGAGTTAGGAAAATGACGACGGAATGGATTCAGCTGAGGGTTAATCAGCAAGATATGGTGAACAGATTGCAGGGCATGGTGAAGAGAAACTTGCAAAATGGGGGGGGGGATCCAATTGACTTTAGTCCGAGTGATGCTGGTATGACCCAATGTGGAGGACTGGAGGCAGATGCAATATCACCTCGTGCAAGCGCCTTCGTTTTGAGAGGAAGAAAATTGTTTACAATGTTCGGCTTTACACTTCTAGGTTTTCGCCAGAGCATTCCTACGTTTAATACAGTAGCTTGCCGGGAGAGCAGGAAATATTCGTTGGATGGGAGGCGATTGTTCGAATTGGCGATCCGGGAGTCATTTAAAGGCTCCGGAAAGAGGAGCAGATATTCTAGCGCCTCTCTGTCGCGGATTTCATGCCAGTTTTACCACCTACGTGAGAGGGATCCAACATAGTGTTATTTGTCTTGCTAGAGTGGAGAAGCGAAGAAAATTTTGTGTACAAAGCACAGATACATTGGCGTTTTTAGAATATGATTTTTTCGCTTGGAGGGCGTTGAGCTATTCCGAATATAATGACAAAGGATGTATATTATAGAAATTGAGAGAGGCAATCATGATAGCCATTAGAGATCTGTATGAGATATGTGTGATATGGTATGGTAGGGTATTAGAGAATGCAGTCAGAGAAGGCAGCAGACGCACCCACACTGTCTCGTTTTAGAGCTTCAGATAAACCCACTTGAATAATTACCGTGATCTGCGCAATGAGATACTATTGAGTCTTTAATTAATCAAAGCAGCGGGATGCTTGATTTAGAGAGTGAGGGCATACAAGAGATGTTTGGATGTTGGAACTGGTAATATTGAAGGTGATATACCCTTCTCATAGAGAACGCAGCACCTTTCTCTATTTTAGTTAAAGGAAATTAAGGATGTTATAAAATGTAAGGAAATTCTGTGGATCTCCAGCAGAATCGATTCAGAGCAGCCGTATTTTGGGTTTGAAAGCGAGATTAATTTGTGCACAAAACTTCGAAGAGAGAGAGAAGAGAAGAGAGAGAGAGAGAGAGAGAGTAGAGAGGAGAGAGAGAGAGAGAGATGAAGAGAAAAAGAATGATGAGGGATATGTGAAGAGAGAGGAGAAGAGAGAGAGAGAGAGGCGGGCATTCACATCAGATTTCAACTTCAAGGCTCACCTAGAGACCGATCGCGAAGCTCCAGTTCGATGGAATTAAAGGTTATATGTAGAGATGAAGACACTGACCAATATACTAAGCAGCCATAGTCCAGCTTTGTTCGGATTTGGGAGCGATGTAGAGACGTAAAAGAGACTTTTGCGAATCAGCCACAAGATTTCAAGCTAGATGATATATAGGTCAAACACGCTGAGTATGAGATATGTTGTCATGGAGTGTTAATGGGTTGTGCAGTTTGTTAAGTATTATATGAGAATGAGTCCTAGAAATTTGATTGTGAAGTTACGGAGATGGGGCAAACCATATAAAGGTTAGGCGTCGCGGAAGAAAGTGCAGTTCTATCGATTCCCTTTTTCCCAAAACGTACATCTGAAGTTTTTGTGGGAGTGAGAAATGAACACCCAACCTCTTGGAATTTGTTAGAAGAGAATTACTGTGATCCTTCAATTACAGATCAGTGACAAAAGAAACACAAAGTAATATTAAGGACATGACGAAGGTTTGATTTAGTGTTTCGAAAAAGCGTTATAGTTGTGGGAGATTTATGTCAGTAGAAAAATGAGGCAACTGAGTTTTTGAGGGCATTAAACGATCTTGGTTTGTTCTCAATTATTTAATGAGTCGACATTACTTTTTGATTCAGAGATGAGAGCGGAGAGAGAGAAGAGAGAGAGAGAGAGAGATGAGAGAAAGAGAGGAGAGAGATAGAGAGAGAAGAAGAGAAGGAGAGAGAGAGAGAGAAGAGATTAACTTGATCTCTCTCTCTCTCTCTCACTCTTCGCTCTCTCTCATATATATATATATATATATATAATTATATATTATATATTATAATATATAGTATATAATAGCTTTAATAGTGTTATATAATATATAATATATATATTATATATACATATATATTATATATTCGTGGCGGCTTTGGTGTAGCAGAGTAGGCAACGCCTACTTGCCTAAGTGAGCCCAAAAAATATTAAAAAGTCAGCGCATATATAATTATACTTTATTATAATTATTATAATATTATATATATATATATACTATATATAATATATATTTATATAGTAGTGTTATGTTAGTTAGTGTAGTGAGTTATATATAATATATATATATATATATATTAATATATATAATGATTTCGTTTTCGAAGGCTAGTTTAAGAAGCCGGCATTAATTTTCTACTCGAATTGCTTTATTTAGAGTGGCGATCGGTAGGCAATTCTTACTTCTCCGAGCAAAAACATAGTTCTGTATTCTCTAAAGCTAGGCAAATTTGGATGTGCCTGGAATTTTTATGTAGTTCATTTTTTTATAAATAATCTCATTTAATTGAATGCAAGAATAAAATATATTATTAATAACTAATTATAAAATTAACTAATTAATTAATTTTATGCTAACTTAATCATCTCTTATATACCGACTTATTTAATTCACAATTTCATTTAAAATTATTGACTCAACCACCAGAGTCTGAGAAAACGTGATTGAGTCAGACTCTCTCGGTACTTTGCCAGCTTGCCTCGCGACCATAGCTCTGTTTCAAGTTCTTACGCTTTCATATTTATTTATTAAAGTAATATGTTTACTGATTTTGTGTTGTTTTTAATAAAATAGCTGTTAGTTTTTATAATACGGGACACTTTTATTTCGCATTCAATCCAGGATCATTAATAATTTACTAAATTCTTTAAGCACTCTAATAGGCCTATTGAAATTCAAATGTTAGAAATATGCTACAATACAATGAGTGATTCATATATGAAAACATTCGTTATCTTGCATTTGTCGCTAATATTTGAATAAGTATATTATATATAAATATATATATATATATATATATTTATATATATATTAATAATATATAGTATATGATATATAAGTATGTTATATATATAATATATTTTACATACATATCATATCTATATATTATATATATATATTGATATATATATTACTATATATATATAATATTATCATATATATATATATATATTATATTATATATATATTGTATATATATATAGTAATATAATATATATATAAATATAATATATAAATTATATATTTATAATATAATATAAATATATAATATATAATATTTAATATATATATTATATATATATATATATATATATATATATATATTATATATTATAATAATATATAATAGTATATTATATTATATATTATTAATATATGTAACCGTTATGTTATATACTGATATATATATATATATTATGATCTTATGCTAGAATTAAAGGTGTGTTGACCATTTATATAGCATGGTTTACATGATTCTTATTATATATATAATTATATATATATATATATATATATATATATAATATATATCTATATACGTATATTTTTATTTTAATATAAAATTAATTTTTTTAATTTTAAATTACATTTTGTGAAAATTTATTTATTTAATAATATATATTATATATATATATATATATATATTATAAATATATATTAATATATATATATATAGTATAATATATATATATATAATATATTATATAGATATATATAGTATATAAATCTTATATATATAAATTTTTAACGGAGACAACTTAATACTTAACAAAATTTTAAATGTTTGTATATGAAACGAAGTCTTAAATATAAGAAAGATTTTAAGGACCTTACTTGCCCTACCCTACTTTTAGAGTACAATAAAAAAAAAACAATTTCACTGAACTTTTAAATATTAAAAACATTCATACTCAATCATGTTGTAATTTTTGTTTCGAAAAAATCGGTTTTTAAATTCGCTATTTTTAGGGTGTCGAAAACTAAAAATTCATTTCCAGGTTCGAAATTTCAATTCAACTTTCCAGGATCTTTTTCTAGTTTTATCACATTGTCGATAAATAAATTTACTTTCCTTTTATCGCAAACACAACCCAAGATCAGCTCTTTCTCAATCAGGAAAGAGTGAGATGTTTAGAATAAAAAAAAAATTGACCTGTTGAAAGTTAAAAGTAAAAAGATAGTTAAAGTTTTTTTAAAGAATTTAAAAGAACCAATAATGTTGAGAAATAAGAGCTGAAAAAAGTTGTGAAGGAGCCGAAGCCAGAAGCCGGAGCCGAAAGCCAAGAGTCAGAGACGAGCCGGAGCCGGAGCGAGCGGAGCCGGAACACGGAACCAAATTATTTACATTTTTTAAAAGAACTTGTGTTTTTGGCAGGTAAAATATTCGCAAAGGCGGAGCGGAATCTACTGAATATGAAACGAACGGGAGCAAGCTGTGAGCCGGCCGGAAGCCGAGCGGAGCTTACATTTTTTTTTATTTTGCAGTTGAAAATTAATTTTTCACAAGTGCAGTCTGAACAATTTTAATAGGAGCGAGCCGGAGTCGGAGCCAGGAATATTTCATTTAATGACCTAGCAGGGAAAAAATACATCTGCAAAGTCGGAGCTGAACTATCCTGAAATGGAAACGCGGAGGCGAAGCTGGAGCCGAGCCGAAGCCGGAGCCTGAGTCGAGAGCGGAGGGATCGAAGATCAAGGAAATTTTTCAAGAATTTTTTGCAGATGAAAGTAATTGCAAAGATGGAGCTAAATTTTTTTGAAAAGAAGCCGCAGCGGAGCCGGACCGAGCCGGAGCGAGCCGGAAAAGTATAAATTATATAAAGAAATAGTTTTGCAGTCTAAAATACTTCTCAAGTGAATTCGCGCTTCTGAAATATGAAATAAATCGTAAATAAAGCAGGAGCCTGAACAGAGTCGGCGCCGGAGTCGGAGCCGGATCGGATCTGAGGAACAAATTTTTTCAAGAATTTTTTGTAGATGAGTAAAAACAAAAAGTTGGAGATCGAACATTTGAAAAGGCAGCCGAGAAGCCAGAGCCGGAGCCAGAGCCGAGCAATTTTAACCTTAGTTAAATTAAAATTTTTAAAGAAATGTTTTTGCAGGTTAAAATACTGCTGCAAAGTACGGAGCGAACTATTCTGAAATGAACGAATCGAAAGCTGTGAGTCTGAGCTGAAGCTGGAGCCGGAGTAA
>JABUQX010025377.1:0-2500 GCA_015478945.1 Trachelipus rathkii | reverse complement strand
ATATGATATATATATATATATATAATAATATAATATATATATATTTATATATTATATCTTATATATAAATACTAATATATATATGCGCATCTAACGTTGTGAAAAATTAGCGATAGGTGTGAACAATGTTGGCACCCCTGGTATTACGAATACACGAGCTGAACACAGAGGGATTATACCGCTACAATTAATGAAAGCTATATGGACTTCATTACAACACACACACACAACACACAACACACACACACAAACACAACACACACATATATATATTTATTAGTATATATATATAAATATATTATATATAATATAATCCAGTTCAATTAGACATATATATAAAAAAAAACTATATATTAGTGTTGGCCGAGCACCGGATTTTTCCGCACCGCACCGAACGAACCGGAGTATTTTCGCATCACATCGCACCTCATAATTAATACCGCCACCGCACCACCCGCACCGGCCTGTTTGCAGTGCGCACCGCACAACGCACCGCACTGAGAGCGGCCACAAGCGCACCGCACCGCACCAATAGTTGCGCACCACGCACCGCACCGCACACCACCGCCGGACATATATATATTATATATATATATAATATTATATTATATATATATAATATATAATATATATATATGATTATATTATATATATAAATAACTATTAATATAATTATATAATATATAATATATATAGATAGTATATATTTTATATGATGAGAGGAAGTAGCATGCTCCATTAGCGATGAGATATACCAACCATGAGCACAAATGGAGTCTAGAGTACATCCCATGGCACTCCAATGCGGTTTTCTTTGCTCTTATATGTGCTTGCGCGGCTACGCCTACGATGGAGTAAGCTCTCCCTTATAACACACCATAAAATACAATTCAGAACACTTACCTCTAAAAAAAGAAAATAAAAATGGTGTTAAAATGGCAGGCCAACCCGATTAGGCACTTGGAAGAAAGCCTATTAGAGATAAGCTTCCAAACGAATACACCTACTACATCACATTTTAAATGCCATTGACAGCTCGTGATGGAGTTTGTGCTTCACGGAATTGCCGGACCATTTGATAGTTACGGTCGCACTTTTCATAATTTGCACTTCGCGGTTTTAAAATCTAATTTGTCATTTGTTGAACTTCACCTTCCTCCTCTAAACCTCATCGTTTTTCCTAACCGAAATTTAGGTTTTAGCGTTCGATTCAAGCTTTACTTGGTGACTTCCTCTATTTCTTCTCAAATTTTTTACGACAAAGACAGTTGATGCCAATGGTGCAATCGTATGTTCCCGTGCTTTGATTTGAGTTTTGATGATATTCAACCTAATGCTCAATATAACCGTCATATAAATTTGACAGCATTCTCTCTCTTTCACATTCGCTGAAATCATCATTCTGGATTATTTCAAACGTTCTCACGGCAACTCTTTCTCTAATTCTCAAGATATAGTTTGTGAACTTGCTAGGGCAGTTAGTGCAGTTGCCTACTCGTATCGCCGATCGCCTGTTGAGATGGAACCAAATTCTAGCCTTTTCCGTTAATCTCTATTAGTATCCTTGTTCTGTTTAATTCTTCCCTCTATGGGTCCCTCCGATCACTTTCATATCTCTGTTTCCTGTTCTATCTCTTCAAGTCGTCCGCAGGAAAGACCCCCGACAACTGCGAGAAAACGTTTTGCACTTCGGTGCTGCAAACTGGTCGACTACGTTCGTACTGTCTTTGATTTCCCATGAATGACTACAGTTTCCGTGGAAAGGGTTTCTCAGAGATGTGCAAAGCGCGATAAATTCCTTATGCATGGAGCGTGCACCATTGATCTTTACATTACTAACCGAGATAACGTTGGTTTTAACTCGCTTGTTCTGTGCGTATTAGCCACAGGGACGGCTTGCCCTTAGAATACTGTCATCTTCAAATTCCAGAAACATTGCAACTTATATTTTATCCCAAAATCGTCCAAATCATTCTCCATAGACACCAAAAATTCTTTTAATTAGTGATATCATCATAATGTACTGTCATACCCTCAATAAATATATGACATTTTCAAAAATGTTTAAATCTTAACTTTGTTTCTTCCTTTTCCTTTTTTAGTATTTTTCGTCTGCATAACTGCCGTTTTGCTTCTACTAAAGTTGAATTATTCGCTCAAACCGTTTCTTCTTATTCCACCATAGACGATTCCAGTGACAATTCCCCTTATCCACCTTACTCCAACATATTATTGCTAATAAATGTAACTTCTTCAAAATGTTATTTCTGCTTTTTCGGAGCTTAACACCAAGAAAGCTTACGGTTCATGATAGGATTTCCTTCCTATAGTTTCTCAAAAATTGTGCTTTCAAGCTTGCTTTACCTTGTTAAATTATTCCGCCTCTGTCTTTCTACTTTGCCTTATTTTTCTGGCTGAAAGGTGTCCTTACAAAAGGGAACATCTCCGCTTCATGAGCTTTCTCAGTCTCTAACTTCTGTTTCTTTCTTCATCCTTTCTT
>JABUQX010025376.1:20000-29222 GCA_015478945.1 Trachelipus rathkii | reverse complement strand
AAATTTGACTTCTTGAAATCAATAGAATACAATTAGACAATTAGATCAATAGATCCAAATTAGATCCTATGGTAAGGGTCAGGGAGGGGTATGGAAGACAGTTTCTTGATTTACTGAGTTTACTGCTTTTAAGGTATTGTGTAAAAATAGCAAAATTTTTTAAGTTAACAAACATTAAAAATAAAAAAAAAAAAAAAAAAAAATTAAATTTTTTTAGTAAAAACAAAATGTTTAAAGAGAAACAAAACAAAATAAAATAAAAGTTTTTGTGTTATGTTATACAAAATATGGACTTGAGTCAATAGAATCAATTAGAATCAATAGCATCAATAGAATCAATAGTCTATGGCTTGGGTAGACGAGGCTGGGTGGCTGAATAACCCAGTGTTTTGATTTACAGATTTATTGATTTACTGGTGGTTTGATTTACTATTTACTGATTAACTGATTACTGTTTTAGGGTATGTAAAATTATAATTTTTTTTACGGTTGTAAAACATAAAAAGAATAAATTATTTTTATCCGAAAAAGGAAAACTTTAATAGAAAAAAATTAAAAGAGCAATTATAAATAAAAGTATTTGGTTGTTATGTTATTACAAAAATATGACTTGCAATCAAACAGAATCCGGACTAGATCAATTAGACAATAGAAATCAAAGATTCAATAGATCATGGAAGGGTAGAGGCGATAATGGAAGACAGTTTGATTTATTGAATTTTAGGGATATCTTACTTTGCTCCTTTTATGGTATGTAAAAAAAATGAAATTGTCGTTAAAAAGTTATTAACATAAAAAGAATAATTTTTTTTTAGTAAAAACAAAATGTTAAGAAACAAAACAAAAATAAATAAAAGTTTTGTGTTTATGTTTTACCAAAAAATATGATGCTCAATAGTCAATAGATAAATAGATCAAAAGATCAAATAGATCAATAGATCAATAGGTCATGTAGGGGTGGGGGAAGGTAGGGTTGGTGGTTTGATTTATTGATTTGCAACAACTATTTAACCACCGAAGATTTTTCTTAGATTTTATATTTGTAAAATGCAAAGTTTTTTTTAAGTAAAAACCAAAAAAGTTTAAAGGAAAACAAAACAAAATAATAAAAAGTTTTGTGTTATGTTCAACAAAATATGGCTTGAGGGTCAATAGATCAATAGCATCAATAGATCAATAGATCATGATGGGTAGGAGGGTAGTTTGATTACATTTGATTTTACTGATATTTTCTGATTTACTGCTTTAAGGTATGGTAAAAATGCAAATTTTTTAAGTTTTATAAACATAAATAAGAATAATTTTTTTTTTTAGTAAAAAAACAAAATGTTTAAAGAAAAAAAAAAAAAAAAAAAATGAAAGTTTTACTTTTTGTTTAGTTAACTTATAACTAAAGAGAAAAGAAACTAGATTCAATAGAACAATAGGATCAATGGATCAATGAGATCAATTGATCAATAGATGCAACTGAGATCATGGATGGAGTGGGGAGGGTGATTTGATTTACGGGATTTACTTGATTTACTGCTTTAGGGTATGTAAAAACGTAAATTTTTTAAGTTATAAACATGAAGAGCATAAAATTTTTTAGTAAAAACAAATGTTTAAAGAAACAAAACAAAAATAAATAAAAGTTTTTGTGTTATGTTATACTAAAGAGAAAGAAACTTGAATTATCCAATAGATCAATAGAATCATAGATCACTGATTGTGAGGATTACTGTATTTTTTGATTTACATAGAACGAGAGGGTAAGATTGAAACAAAGGTTTAAGTTTAAACATAAAAAAGAATAAATTTTTTAGTAAAAACAAATGTTTAAAAAAAAAAAAAAAAAAAAAAAAAAAAAAAAAAAAAAAAAAAAAAAAAAAAAAAAAAAAAAAAAAAATTAAAATTAAAAAAAAAAATTAAAATAAAATAATTAAACTTATAAAAAAATAGTTAAAAAATAAATTAAAAAAAAAATAAAAAAAAAATAAAAAAAAAAATAAAAATAAAATTAAAATAATAAAATTAAACACAAAGTATAAATGTAAAATAAAACTTATAAAAAAAAAAAAGCAAACAATATATTCATGTTTCAATCTTGGGAACAAATAGATATTAATAAGGTAGTTAAAAAGAAAATGAGAATTAGAAAATATAATTAGTAAGAGTCTTCAACATTTAGAAAGATGGGTTATCTTTGCAAGATGCAATTCAATTGACGATATGTACATGCTTTAGAACAGGAAAATCAGTCATGTGAACAGTATGTATTATTAATTAAACGAATGTTTACTGACTAGGCACCACACCGGCCTCCACACCGGTTGTCGCGTACCGACTCTGGAATCCTTGCTCCTACTCCTCTTTCCTCATTTCTTCTTCCTCCTCCTTTCCTCCTCCTTCTTTCCTTTTCTTCTTCTTCCTTTCTTCTTCTTCCTCTGTTTTGCATTCCATGCATTTCTTTCCTTTTTTTCAGGAGGGGGACCCCTCCGGGGGTCTCTGGACTCCGAACCCGAATCCGACTCCAACCCGTTCTCCCGACTCTGCTCCTTGCTGAAGCTCCAAATTTCAGTCTTCTGCGATTATTTTAAATTTTCAAAAAAACCAAAAAAAAACCCCCCCCTCCCCCTGGGGGGGCTAAGCCCCCCTTTTGGGGGGTAAAACCCTTGAGTTCAGGCTCAGAACCTCGGAAGTCGGTCTTCCAGACCTTAAATTCGGTCTCACCGACCTTAAAAACCCTAACCTTGACACGTCAAGCTTGAAAAACCGGATGTTGCAAAATGTTGCTTGCAACATGTGCAACTTCCGGTTGCAACTTCCGGCTTTCAGTTTGGCTGTCAGTTTACCACCCTATACTACTCTTGCGGAAAATAATTACCTGCCCCGGAGGACTGCGTTAAAACTTTAAAAAACGTTTGAAATCATTCAAATTAGGGGAGATATTTTTGAAAAAGTTTTGCATTCATGCCAAAAATGGATCGACACACTCGAGCGATATGAAAACGGAGGCAGATTTCAAAACTTCTCCTTTTGGGAGGAGCTATTTATTATCCTATTTGCGAGAGTGACAATCGCTTAGAGATTCTTGTATTGGTTAAATTCTTGTTAAATGAAGTCAAAACAGTTTTGTCAAATTTAAAAATACAATTCTCATTACAATACATATAAATGGGGTTGAGCACTAAAAATTTACATACATTATGTCGGAAATTAATCTTATTTTATTTGAGCGGACTTTAATGGAGATGTCCGCTAGTTTCACAATCTTTTATAATTTGTGAAGTTGTGAAGGAGCATTGATCTTTTTCAAATAAGTTAAATAATATATATATATATATATATATATATATATATATAATATATATATAATATAAATATATATATATAATATATATATATATATATATATATATATATATATATATATATATATATATATATGAAGTAGAAAGGCAGAGACTTAATAGTTTTCCAAGGCTGGGTTGGGTGCAAGCTTGGAACTACCGTTCTATATCTTTAACTTCTGTTCTTTCGAAAATCTTTGAACCTATCCTTAACAGAAAGATTTGGAAATATCTTAATTATTCTAATCTTATTTCTGATGGCCAGCATGGCTTTCATAAAAAGCTCTCAACCGGCGAGGCTCTACTGGCGATCTTCTTTCCCTTCTCTCTGATTCTTGGTCCTCAGCTCTTCAGCATTTTGGTGATTCTTTTTACTGTGGCGATAGACATATCGAAAATCTTCCATAGAGTCTGGAACAGAACTTTGATTTCTAAACTTTCCTCCTTCGGCATCTATCCTTCTCTCTGATTTTTTCTCTCTATATATAAGCAGTTGTAGGCGGCCACCGTTCATTCTTTAAATCTATAAATAGTGGTGTTCTTCAAGGTTCTGTCCTATTCAGAACTCTCTTCCTACTTTTCATTTCTAACCTTCTCTCTATTACTTCATCACCTATTCACTCCTACGTTGACGACTCCACCCTTCATAACTTCTTTCATTTTGAAAGACGGCTCTCCCAACAGGAATTGGCTCATACTAGAAGGGCAGACTTGGAGCAACTATCTTTTGATCATTCTCGAATTTCTAAATGGGACATTGAAAACAAGGTTGTTTTCAATGACTCAAAAACTTTGTTCAATCATTTTTCTACTCGACATAAATCCTCAACACAACTATAACATCTTCTTCTAAAACACATAATTCAAACTTTCGACTGTTTCTTCATGCCTTTTTGTTGTGATCTTAATTGGAAGAATCACATTACTTCTATTTTTAAACAAGCTTCAAAGAGGTTGCGTGTTCTGATGCTCCTTCAGAATTTCTTCACGCTACAAAAGTTGAATGTCCTTTATAGGTGTGTCGTTCGCACTTGTATGGAGCATACCTCACACGTCTGAGATGGCTCCACTCACACATCTCTCCTTGGAAAGGTGAAGTCTAAGGCTCCTTGTCTTATCAACTCTCCTGCTCTTACTAACTCTCTCCAGTTTATTTCTACCCGTCGAATTGTTGCGTCACAATCTTTGTTCTGTCGCCATTACAACGGACGCTGCTCTTCTGAACTCTCCAGTCGCATACCTTCTCCAATCAGAAGGGTTCGTGAGACGCCTTTCTACACAATTTCATTCTTCCTTAATCTAACTTTTTGACCAAAGACTTAACCGATATGCTCAATCTTACATGTAAAACAACTGGTAAAGTCTCAAAAACATTCCCTTTATCTATTTTTCCAATTACCATTACCTGTGCACTTTCGGTTCATGTGGGCCTTTAAATTCGTTCTGGCATTGCAATTTTCCCCAACTCTGGTGGAGCTTGGTGGGCTTCTTGTTTATATATATTTATAATATAAGTCTATATATAATATATATATATATATAATATATATATATATATATATATATATAATTATATATATATTATATTTAATATTATATATATATATATATTAATATATTATTATAATATAATATATGAAAAGATGGAAAAAAGCGCATGTTTTTTAAAAAAAAAAATATTCATATAAAAAATCCATAAGGAAGCATGCTTTTTTTTTTTTATTTGATTTCTTTTTACCTTTAAATATTAAATATTTTATTCTTTTTATTGTTTGTAGTGTTATATCATGTATATTAATATTTCTTAAAAGGTTTTGAGCCAAAATATAATTATAATTAAGCACTCAAAAAAATATCTATTTTAATTTTTTTTAAACACAAAGATTTTAACTTTTCTCAAAAACATATTTGGGATTATTATTTTATTATCTATTATTATTTTTTATTATATTATTTATTATTATTATTATTTATTATTATTATTATATTATTATATTATTATTCATTATTATTATTATTTAATAAAAAAATTTTATGAAATATATATGTATATATATACATAAATATTTTAAATATATATATATTATATAATATATATATAATATATACTATATATATAAGATTATATAATAATATATTATTATATCATATATATATATATATATATATATATTATATATATTATCAATATATAATATATAAGTAATAATATATATATATATATATATAATATATATATATATATATATAGTATAGATATATATATATATATTAAATATTAAAATTATATATATATATATAATATTATATATATTTTGGCAAAAATCAGTTCTTCATGAATCTAAAAACTTTTCTTGGTAGAAATTTCAACAATCTTTCTGGTTCTTCTGCTTCACACTCTTCTGACATTTTGCAATTGTAAAATGTCAACTCCAACTTTGCCTCTCCCCACTCCCTCCTTCTTGTAACCTCTGTCGGTAATTACTTCTGGTCTTAACTTCTGCTAAAGCAGAACTGTTTGCTCAAACTTTTTTCCCTCTAATTACACTTCTAGTAACAGTTTCAGAGCTATTCCTCCTCTCCGCCTCCATTTAACTCATCAAACTATTTTTTCTACATTCTCTGAGCAAGCGAGACTCCATTCAACAATCCAAACACCGTCCTATCGCTTTAATCTCTCTTCTTTCTAAAGTTTTCGAAACCTATTCTTAGGCAAGAAGAGGGTTTTAGAACATTTTAAAATCTTCAAATCTTATCTCTGTGATTGCCATTATGGATTCTTTCGACTGGTGATCTTCTTTCCTTTCTCTTCGATTCTTGCTTCTCTGCTCTTCCCCATTTCGGTTAATCTTTTTTCTGTGGCGATAGACATATCAAAGACTTTCGATAAACTCTGGCACAAAACTTTAATATCTAAACTTTCCACTTTCGGAATTTATCCTTCTCTTTGTAACCTTCTCTTGACTTTCATTCCAGTCGTTGTATGGTCTGCTATTGTAGATAGCCACCATTTATCCTTTAAATTATCCATGAGTGTGTTCCTCAGAAACTCCATGCCTCTCTATCCCCAACTTCTTTCTTTTTATTTTTGTATTTTTATTTTGCATCAATCATTCTATCTGTTACGCGTCTCTTCTTCAACTCTTTGGCTGATAAACTCCATCATTCTTCATTCGTTACTCCCTCCAAATTCTGAAAAGACAAACTCATTCAAACAGCAAATTAAATAATGCTAGGATGGATAGCCTTGAAGCAAACAGACTTTTTTCTGATCTTTCGTATAGTTGTGTTAAAGAAAACATGGCTGTTTTCAATGCCTCAATAACTCAGATTTCTTCATCTCTCTACTTGACATAATTTTTCACATAACTATAATATCTTCTTTGAAAACACAACTCTAACCTTCTTCTGTTTTTAATATTCTTGGTATTTTCTTTTTTCGCTGATCTTATAGAGGACACATGTTCTTTCACAAGTTTCTAGGAAATTGAGTGTTCCGAGGCGCATTCGGAACTTCTTCTCACCATCCCAGTTGCCACCCCTACATAAGGGTGTTGTTCGCCCTTCAATAGAGTATGAACCACAATATCTGGGGTGGTTCCACACATATTGCTCTCCTTGATAACGTGTATTCTAGATCTTGTCGACTCCTTAACTCTCCTACTCTATCTAACTCTCTCTTTCCAATGTTTTTAGCAATCGAACTGTTGTATCACTCTCCTTATTCTATATGTTATTACAATGACATTGTTTTTTTTTTTATTTTAGTTTTCCAGTCATGTACCTCCTTCTTTGAGGAGGGTTCCTACGCCTAGTATTTCAGACAGTCTCATCCATTCTCCGCTCAACTCTATGACCCAGACTTAACTGCTATGCTCAATCTAACATGTACTCTATTGGTAAAGTCTGGAACATGTTTACCTCAACCATTTATATTTACTACCACGATATATAAACTAGGTTGTATTAACTATATCCTTTCATTTCGAGCACTTCTTAATTACTTTTATAATTGAAAAGCAAAAAAGAAAAACAAAACAATGTTTTTTTTAGTTGGTTTAAATAAAAACCATGTTGGTTTAAACCAAACAACCCTATATAAATTAAATATATATTTATATAATATATATAATGTATAATATATATATATATTATATATATATATATATAATATATAATTTATATTATATATAATATAATATATATAGTATATATATATAAACAATATATATTATATAATGTTTTAAAATATATATATATATAATATTCTATATCTATATTATATAATATATATATATATATATATATATATATATATTATATATTATATATATATTATATAATATATATTATATATATATATATATATTGTCAAACTTTAATAAATTGTGTGACATTTTTGTTAGCGCATGATGCATGTATGTATGTATGTATGCATATGCATAATTCAAAAGTTATTCGTGGTGTGAAAAAGCATTAGAATTGGAAATATAACTAAACGACTTTTTCGTCTCTTTTAGAAATAAAACGAAACTTCGAAACTTTGCGAATTAATTTATTATAATGCATAAATAAACAATGAAATTACAATTTTTTTTTAAAAAATATTATTTTAAATTAAATAAAGGAATTAAATAAATTACATTAAATTACATTTGGCCATATTAAACATTAAACACATTGAAAATATTAATAAGATCTTGCACTTAAGCCTTATATAATGATCCTCTCTCTCTCTCTCTCTCTCTCTCTCTCTCTCTCTCTCTCTCTCTCTCTCTCTCTCTCTCTCCTTCCAACACATATGAAAGTGTACATTTGTGTGAAATTTAGTTCACACAATAGAAGAAATAAAGGCAGCGAATACATGAACTTATGAAAAGAGTTTTATAACTGATAAATATAATAGAAAAAATGTTTTATCACCTCAACGTCCCCGACACAAAAGACTTACTGACTCTGCCGTAAAAGGTCCACTGTAAAGTGCCAAGCGAAAGTCTTTGTCGAAGCTATTTATGACCAGAGTCGATATTTATTACGGCATCGAAACGGGGTGACACTCACTCTAGATTTTAGCATCATATACTCTATTCATATAATATATATATATATATATAGTATTTTATAAGATATATTATATATATATATATATATATATATATATATATATATATATATATATATATATATATATATATATATATATATATTATATATATATATATATATATATTATATTATATATATATATAGAGAGAGAGAGAGAGAGAGAGAGAGAGAGAGAGAGAGAAGAGAGAGAGAGAGAGAGAGAGAGAGAGAGAGAGAGAGAGAGAGAGAGAGAGAGAGAATATGGTTGGATATATGCTTAGAAACTAGTTGAGGAAACACCTTTTCACTTTTAATCTGGAATTTGAAGAAGACTTGAAAATATTATATATCCTGTTCATTATATAAATTTTATCCCAATAAATAATTACTCACGATACCAGTGAGGTACATAACGTAGCAAAATTCTAAGGTTTCAACTTAAGAATCTGTTCATAGTTAATGAGTTTGTAAAGGGTTTACTTTTTAATGAGTTTGTTATATATACCATAAGGTTTCACAGAATAGTTTAAATTCAAAATTTATTGGGGCAGAATGATATCAGATTGTTAGACTGCATTCACGAGAGATAAGATTTTCTGTGATTGAGCAAAAAAATTGAAATATGGCTTGTATACATGAGCAAAACTCTGAACAATATCGCGAAAGCGGATCTTTAGAAATCAAACCAAGAACGAACAGAATTGAACTAATACCCTGAGAAAGAAAAGAGACTAGGAATGCCATGCGAGAGAAGAGGAATTATTAGAGGTGGGCCGAATACCGAGATAGCCATTGGGTTATCCGG
>JABUQX010025376.1:0-15000 GCA_015478945.1 Trachelipus rathkii | reverse complement strand
TCGGAAAGGGGCGAAGAAACAAAAGCTCTCTTTCATCCCACCAACTTCCCGCCTTCGATGGCTATGATATCGTCAGTTGGTTGTCTGCGACCAACGCGGTATTTAAACTTAACGGAATAAATGAGGGCTCTGAGAAAGTCCGACTTTTAGCCTCAATTCTCCCAAACAGTCTTGTTTCTACATTACAATTCCCATTGCGCGAAAATGCGTATGAAGAATTAATGAATAGGATCGAGGAAACTTACTTACCAGCATTAAAACAGCGGGTGAGGGATGTCTTCAAAAAGGGGATGGAGAAAACAGAATTGCCCAGTCATTATCTCAATCGTGTGAAAGAAGTGTTGGGAAGAAAGAACTTTGATTTACTCGTCGAGAATAACCCAAAATTTGCCCAAGAGCTCTTTCTTAATGAGATGCCGACTCAGGTCCAGATGAGTCTGTATTCCTTAGCTCAAGATAATGACATCAATAAACTTGTGGTGGTGGCCGACGATCTTTTCAAGAACTTTGTACATAAAAATTTCCAACCGATGCCCCAATATGGGAGAGATCCCCCCTACTGGGGAAATGTGAATCAGCTTTCAGAGGAGACCAATTCGAACCAAAATAACCGCTCACGAAGTTACTCACATGAACGCGACTCAAGAAAGGAACAAGCGGAGACTCAGCAGAAGATTTTGACTCAATTACAAAACATATTGGACACAGCCAAAAGCGTGGCCGACTCACTCAGCCAACTAGCGCAGAGACAGCCACCTTCTACTGGCTGGCAGCCATCTTCAGACAGCTGCGCAGCCCACACCAAGGAGGTAAGGAGCCAGCTAGACGTAGACTATGAGAGACTATGCTTCACAACAGAATAAGGATGTGCTATAATAATCGTATGTTTTCTCATCATAGAAGCTGTGGTTCAAAAGCATACAAATCTGGAAAAGTGAGATGTCCTCTTTATACCTGGTTTACCTCACGCAGGGGGGGGGGCTGCGCAACCCATCATACAACCACACTCAGGAAACTGGGAAATATGGGTCATCATCTCATCTCAGATGGCCGCGACAAGAAAGGTATAGATCGAGGTACAAACAGTATCGATTAATAATTATTATATAAAGATTTTCAAATTTAATGCTGAAACAAGCTATGGCAATAGTAAAACTAGTAATAATAATATAATAATAAATAATAATAATAATAATAATATAATAATAATAAGAATAATCAATATATAATAATAATAATATAAAATGAATCAATAGTTAATAATAAAATGAATGATGTGAACTTTAATTATGTTAATAATAAAATTGAAAGGTTATATAATAGTGATATTTCATGTTAAAGAAACATACCAAAAATATTTCTATTGTAAATACCTGTGAGGTTGAGAAACCCGAAAGCGATTGCCATATAAGCGAAACTGATATTGAAAATGAAATAAAAAAAGATCAAATTGCCATAGCTCATATATTAAAAAATAATCATGAGTAACATTAATAATCAGTTATTATGTAATTATAACTCTAATATGCATGTCGGTTATACTTTCTTTAATAATTATTTGAGTACCGGATATGAGAATGATCGGAAGGTATTATCATCGAGCGCAGAATGCGAAGCTTTTAGAGAGACGGGTGGTATATGTTTGAATTCTAATTTGTGCAGAGAACCAATTATCTCAGCCGTCCAAGAAAGAACAAATAACACTCCTCTCTCTAAAGGTGATGTAGCTGGCTCTAAATTATATAAAGTATTGAATAGAATTGATAATAAATTTTACATTTTAGATAGCGGGTCCGAGATCGACCTGATCGGTGCTAGCCCCATTCATAGGTCGAAACGACCCATGGGCCACATTTTAGCCGCCAACGGCACCAAAATAAATGTTTACGATTATATTAATGTAGATTTAGACATTGGTTTGAATAAAATATATAAACACAAATTGTATATAGCAGATGTAAAACTAAACATATTAGGTATCACTTTTTTGAAACATTTTGGGTTTGGTATAGATTTTAAGAACGATGTACTCATTGATCCTAATACCAATCATACCGTATTATTAAGGCCCGATCATTCTATATCCTCTTTAAAAATAAACGCACTCTCCCATGATCTTTCGCATGAATCTCCCCCTAAAACTCTCACCTCTTTGCCTTTTAGCCCACTATTTCCTCTTAATGATATTTTGTATAAGTATAAAACATTATTTTTAAACCCGTATTTAGATGAGAATGTTCATTTAAAAATAAAACAACGAAAAAAATGGGATGAAATATTTTCTAAGTATGGGGGACAAGAAATGGGGGATAAGAGAGAAGGAAGTGAACTGGAGACAGAATTGGGGGGAGGGAAAAAAGTGGGAGATATACCCGAAACGATATTGAGGGAGTTGGCCTGTGCATACCCATACAAGCCGACCATAAAAGGCTCGCCTATAAGGTTACCTGGCCGTAGGATTCCACACAAACTTTACGATGCTACAAAGAAGGAATTAAATCAATTAGTCGCGGCAGGTGTGTTGAAAAGAGCAAATGCCACTTGGTCAGCACCGTTTAGTGTTTTAGATAAAGGGGGGGGGAGAGTTAGACTAGTGACAGATTTTAGAGAACTTAACAAAAGAACAGAGGTGGATATATTCGGTCTTCCAAATATTTACGATGCTATTTTCGCACTCAAAGGTGCTCGGTATTTCAGCAAGATAGACTTGACAAATGGCTTCTATAACCTGCCATTGCATCCTGATTGCCAGAAGTACTTTGCAATCACGAGTAATCTGGGAACGTTCTTATACACCTCTCTGCCAATGGGATTTATAAACTCGCCTGCAGCATTTCAAAGAATGGTGAATATATTATTGTCTGACTTAAAAAATTGTCACGTATATATTGACGATATTTTACTGTTCACAAACACAGCTGAAGAGCATGAAAGACTCGTGGAGACTGTTTTAAAAAGATTAAATTACTTATCTATCAGTGTTAATGAAAAAAAGAGCAGATTTGGAGTTTCTGAAGTAGAATATTTAGGCTTCATAATAAGCGCTGAAGGTGTTAGAGCGAATCCAGAGAAAGTCGCTGAGATAGTAACTTATAAAAAACCGCATACTATTAGGGAGATGAGAGGATTAATTGGAAAACTTTCGTTTTACAGAATAATGCTACCTTGCCTAGCAGATTTAATGGGTCCATTAACAGACTATTTAAAAGGAAAATCTTATTCCAGAAAAAGAATACTGTGGAACGACAAGTCGGAGAAGGCTTTTAGCGCTGTTCAAAACGCTATAAAAAATTCATGCCTATTAGCCTACCCCGGTACTTCAACCCCCATAAAAATATTTATTCATGCCTCTTCAAACGCTTTATCCGGAGTTATTCTTGGAGATGACCAAGAAAGCCGACCCTATGCTTTCTTTTCCTCCACCCAGTCGGCTATTGAAAAAAGATATGATGAGATAAATAAACAACTGTTAATACTTACAAAAATGTTTAATAAGTTCGGATATTTATTGAGTGGAAGAAAGATCACTGTATTCACTCATATAAAAGAATTATATTATAAAACAAGAAACCAGAGTGATGTTTTAGAAGCCAAGGAGACGCCAAACAAGTCCGTCAACTTACCTTTGTTAAGACTCTTATAATCGTAATTTTCTTCAAATTAAATTAGTATAATCCAATCGTTAACGAACTTATATCAGATTAAAAGCAGAATAATCCAAATTTCCAATATGCGCGCACGTAACAAACAACAAAAAAAAGAGAGTGGAAAACCCCTCGTAAATATTTCATTCACAAGCTCTTTAAATCCTACAAATATTACTATAGGGGAAGGCCATAAAAATAGTTGTCGTGAAGTAGTAGAAAATAGTACGCATGCCGATCGGCCATTTAACCAACCGCAGATGTTACCCGAGACACGTGTCGCTTTAGAAAGGAATTTACTATCCAGGTATGAAAGAGAAAAGGAAAAGGATGATAAGAGAGAGAATAGAGAAATATTAGAAGAATTAACCGTGAATTTGATATCTGACTGCAATAAACGAAATAAGTTAGTTATAGATAGATTCCTAAAGAGTATTGACTACAAAAGTATAAGCGAAAAGCAAAAAGAAGATACATTTATAAAGTCATTAATCAATAACCGAGAAAAAAGTGGGTTGAAAATGGTCGAACAGCAATTCTGGTTCAATAAAGAAATTTTAAAGATTTTTGTGGATGTATCAATGGGGTATTCTCGTGTCATTTTGCCCGAGACCTGCGTGCCGGAAGTGGTAAGGACGTTGCACTTGCAAGGTCACCTCGGGATTAAGAGAACGGAAATTGCAGTGAAGTCGGAGTTTGTATTTGAGAAGATTCACTCGCGGGTTAAAGAGATCGTTAGAGCTTGTAATGAATGCCAAATAAACAAAAGCGCTCGCACTATTAGTCCTAATTATGGCCAGTTCAAAGAGGTGACCTATAAGTTTGAAATGTTGCAAATTGACATATTAAAAATGAGCCCCTGCCGGGGTTATAAATACTTGTTTACGGCCATTGATAGGTATAGTTGTTATCTTTTTGCTATTCCTTTAAAGGAGATGAATGCTGAAAGCGTCATTAAAGTATTATTGTATGAGATTCTACCTTTCACTGGAGTGCCTGACAAAATCCTCAGTGACAATGGAGGATGCTTTAAAGCTCATCTGTTTGAAGAGGTCTGTAAGATGATTGGGGCAGAACATATCTGCACCACAGTGGGAAGCCCACAAGTCAACGGAAAGCTTGAGAATAGGCATAGAGTCTTGTTAGCCAGCCTTCGTTGCATGTTAAGCGAGAATGAGTTCAAACATCACGATTGGGTATCAGTCCTTCCGTTTGCGCTCTTTGCAATAAGAACAGCCCCTCTAACAGAAAATGGGATTACAGCTTCTCAGGTGCTTTTTGGCCAAAACGTGAATATACCTGGGAGATTAGTAGAGTCAGAGAGACCTGGAGAAGCTATGTGTTATGATAAATATTTAAACAAGTTAGCAGGGTTGTTTGCTCAGCCGTTGGCACCGAGAGACACTTTGAAGAACCGATCAGTGTTCGTTCCTAAAAATTTGAAGGAAACAAAGCTAGTTCTTGTAAGAAACAAACAATATAATTTAGGCAAGCTAGAAGCAAAGTATCAGGGGCCCTATAAGGTATTGCGTTTCACTAATAATACAGTTTATATCTTGAAAAATGGTCAGCCTGTAGCAGAGAATTTGAGAAACATAAAGATCTATTACCATTTAGCGGAAGCCGATCAGAGTAGAAAATAACAGAAAAATAAAAATAATAAAATTGTGAGAGAAAGAAATCATAGGTAGACAACCTCTTACTAATCTTTTCTTTTACAGGTAATTCGGTCAAAGGTTTTATGTAATTAGAAATTTTGCAAGTGCAAAGATTGTGTACACAAATTATTGAATAATAATATTTAGTAGTTGTAATTTACCCTCCTCAAGTAGTTTTCCACCTATCTTCCTTCCTCTATCCTTGAGTTGTTTGTAATAGAATTAAGGAAGGCATTCAGTGGGTCTAGCTATCAAACATATTGCAATTATCACAATTGGAAGCTCTCTTCCATTTGTTTTTGCAATTTGTTTGAGCTGCACTCCAGGGACACCACTTTGATCAGGTAAACGTTCGTTTACCCGATGCAAAACTAAGGAGAGAGGGAGGGGCACCTAGGTGCTATACTTCCCCTATATAAGTAGGGGAATAAAAAGCTCTCAAACTCCTTGAATTACCAGTGGAAAAATACTGAAGGCATACAAATGCCTAACAATGCCTACATTTTAGGGTTAAAAGATTCAAAATTGTAACGGCTTGGGGAGTGCTTGTGGAAGCCGCTTTGAGAAGCCCCAGCCGAAGGGATTATTATTTTAGACGCCGGACGAATCGGTTGTGTCAGGTAGCATAGGGCCAAAGAAAAGCCGGCAGTTTGCCGTGTCATTATTATTATATCAAATTAACTTTGTCTATTCCATAATTAAATATTTTCTGCCCATTGTGATTACAACATTTATTATATCATCTGTCATATTATTATTTCACGTGCACAATTAATAAATTTCAAAAGCAGAAAAAATCTTTTTCCACTTCATTCATCCAATACTAATTACTTATTTAATTGGTCTGAGTAATAACCTCGAGAATCATATATTATATTATATATATATATATAATATATATATATTATAATATATATATATATATATATAATATATCCTATATATATATATATAATATATCTATATATATATTTATTATATTATTCTTATATATATATATATATCATGTCATTAGCCTGGTAGCACATCTTCTTTCATTATTTTCTTCGATTTCGTCAAGCCAAAAGGCAATGATATATGACGTGCCTCAAAAGGAAATAGTAATGCGCAAAACGAATAGCCGACCGATATTGGGCTTGGAAAATAACAGAATATCCAGTATTCGGTATATCCGGCAATTTTACTATTCTCTTCGATCCCAGAAAATCTATTTGACAAGGACTTTTCTTGCATTCTTCACAAGTACTATCGTTTTTCAACAAGCCTTAATACTGAACAAGGTTGTTCAGTGAGACCAAATATGTTGTGTGCAGATGTGACATCAACCAACCACAATCTCACGAAACATTTTTATCAACCGTAAAGAACGTAAGAAAGAAAGATCCAAAGAATATCAACGATAAACACGGACCGACAGATATTTTGTTAAATGGATATCATGAACTGTTTTTTATGTATTTCGGTACGCTGAAAACAAATAACCTACCAAATTTGCACACTTGCTTAGTTTTTTTTTCTTTGTAAATTTTACATATTTTCATCACTAACAATATAATTCACAGAGTGTAAAATGTCTTGTTTTGTTTTAACTCTATTTTTTGCGTTTTACTGTACAAAAGGGTGATCGTCAGCATATAAAAGCGGTAATATAAGTGGAAAAATAGGTAAAATGAAACGCCAAACATGATAGAACATGTTAGCGAAACTCGATATAAATAAACCCTCGGTCCGACGTTTTCAGGAGTCCATTTGCCTTCAGTTTTTAGACTGGAACGTTGAAATGTGAAGGTGTGTGGATATTAATATGTTGTTGATTATATATATATATATTAATATTATATATATTAATATATATATATATATATATATAAATGATATTATATATATTATAATTATATATATATATATAATATATATATATATTGATATATTATCTATATATATATTATATATATATATATATTATATATATATATATATAATATATTATTAGTTATATAATATATTAATATATATATATATTATATATATATATTATTAATTAACTTTCCATAACTTAAATTTTCACTTACAAATCAGATACCTTAATTAAAGATGCCACGAAATTGCAAATGACTCTCAACAAATTTTTTTACCATTTTGTGGTGAGGTAACCGTTGAAGTCCAAATGAGGACATATTACTCCTTAATAAAGAAATCATATAAACTTTATTTGAATTAAGCTTCTTGATCAAAGATAAATCTTGGGCACCTCATATTTGCCTGTGCGTCTTGTGTAACATTACTTAGTGGTTGGCTTAAAGGACAGTCCAGACATATGCCATTTTCAAATTCCATTGTATGGAGGGAACCAATGGATCACGCAATTGGACTGTTTTTTTTGCATTACAAAAATTGCTGGAATAACATCAAGACCAAGAAGGTCATAAATATCCAAACCTACCTTCGGCTTTTAGGCCTGTTCCTCACAGCGAAAAGCTTCCTATTCTGCACCACCTGAAAATGTGAATCTCTTGTCAGAAAACTCCGACGAAGAAGATTTACATTTACGTCAGAAAATGACGACTTTGAAGACATTGATTATGATGGAATGTTGAAACTCATAGAATTAATCAGCATGAACTCAATGACTAGTTCGCAATCTATCATTGTCAAAGAAACAGGCAGAACTACTGGCATCTAGATTAAAGGGTTGGAATTTCCTTGAGAGAGTAGGGAACTACAATTTCCTCTTTTCGGCGACGCGAAGAAGAATTCCGACGCTTTTTCTTGGTAGAACGGCAATTTAGTGTATTAGTACTGATGTTGATTCATTATTGAGAGAATTAGGAGACTGTCATGATCCTAAGGATGGGTAGATTGTTTTATAGTATTTTCTATTCTAGACTCAGTTTATAAAGCAAGTGCTTTCTTCATGAATGGAATGTGAAACCTTTCGACTCCTGTGCCTTGTTGAGCCCATATGAAAGGAGACCTACAGACAACATGAGATTTTTTTTTATCGAAAATACGATAGAACAGCATTCTTGGAATATATGCGGCGATTTAAAAAAGTTATAGCACTTTTGTTATGTCTCCAACAAGCAGAAAAATAAGAAAAAATAAAAATAATAAATTGTTACACCTAAGAATAAAATGATAGCAGAGATCGCAAAAATCATTTGGTCAAGAAGCAATGGCCTAAAAGAACATCTAAGACCAGGAAAAAATGTAACATTTTCACCACTTGTGAAACTGAACGTGCGTATATCTTCCTCCTTTGCACATCAAAATCGGGTTTCTGAAAACTTTTGGTAAAAGCGATGGATAAAAGTGGGTCCAGGGTTCCTAGTAACTAGAAATTCCCCTAGATCCACAGTGAGGCTAAAAGTTAACAGAGGGGTACTATTTCGTAGGCCCACAAATAAGCGGAGCTTAAATGAAGGACCATCACTTGATGAAAGCTTGGAAATAATATTGAACAACATGCCTGAGATCCTTTAAAAGGTTCGTAAAACTGGGTATTCTACGGGCAATATTAAGGCCGACGAACTATGAAGAACTAGTTTCCGAACTCCTTCGAAATTATAAAGCAATGGATGTAACATGGTCCCTAAAAATCCATTTCCTTCATTCACACTTGGACTTTTTTCCTAATCTGCAATTAGCCTATAAGCGATGGAACATGGTGAGCGATTCCACCAAGATATTTCAACTATCGAAAAACGTTATCAGGGAAATTGGAATCCAAATATGCTTGCAGACTATTATTGGGGACCGAAAATGGATGTTCCTCAAGCAAACACAGTAAATCTTTCAATAATCTACGATTGTTAAATTTAACAGGTGTCTATAGGTGAGTAAATTAACTAAAGCTTATCATTTTATTACATTTTAAATTTTTAATTTCGTATTACAAAAAAAAAACCCTGCCCGTTATAACAAAATGGTATGCAAATTCGGAATCAGCTCACAAAAAACTCCATAAGAAACATCCATTTTTACTCATTTAAGTCAAATTTTGTCGTCCAGTGTAATTAATCTTTATCTAGTGTTGCAAAAATAGGCTTAATTAAAAAAAATCTTCGATAATAATAATAATAATATATATAATAATAATATCATAATAATTAATAAATAATAATAATAATCAATAAATAATAATAATATAATAATATATAATAATAATAAAATAATGATATAATAATCATAATTAATAAAATAATAATAATAAATAATAATAATTAATAATAATAATAATAATAATAATAATAATAATAATAATAATAATAATAATTTCTAAATTTCAAAAAACTTTATTCAGAAAAAAAAAACATTTTACATTATTGCTTAATATTGTTATAATGTATTATGTTTTAGTAATGATACATATAATATTAATGTATACAGTTTCTGAAATAATTATAATTGAAAATAATCAATAATAATAATAATAATAATAATATAATAAATAATATAATAATAATAATAATAATAATAATATATAATAATAATAATAATCAATAATAATAATAATGAATAATAATCATAATCAATAATATATAATATATATGATATATCTATAATATATATATATATAATTAATATAGTATATATATATATATATATAATATCTATATATATTATATATTTATATATATTATAAATACAGGTATATTATATATATATATATATATATATATATATATATATATAGTATTTATATAATATATATATATAATATATATATATATTATATATATAGTATATTATTATGATATATTATATAATATTGTTATGGTGTATAATAATAATATAGTGGTATATTATATATAAGTGATATATAAGGTTAATATAAAGTGAAGCTTGTATAGAAAGGTGAACGATCAATAATGCGCGTCAAAGCTGAAGAAGCAACTGAAGAAAATGCAAATGTTCATCTTCGTCCTTTGAGTCTTTGAGTCTTTGAGTCCGAGTCTTTGAGTCTTTGAGTCCGGAGGTCAATACCATCATTCAGTCATATTGATTGATACGAATATTGTAATTTATAAAAGGAAAATAATAATAATAATAATAATAATAATAATAATAATAATAATAATAATAAAATAACAATATAAATATATATAAATAATAATATCATATAATAATAATAATATAATAATAATAATTAAAATAATAATAATAATAATAACAATAATTATAATAATAAAAATATAAACAAAAATAATGACCAGTATAATGATATAAAAGCTTATACATTTTTTCCCAAAATAATAAATTCATCTTTCATTTTTGTTCAACTAAAAATATATTCCTGCAAAAAGTTTAAATTTTCTCTTCATTTTACACATTAAAATAAACTAGGTCCAAAATGTTACATTTATAAAGTTAGGCTCTTGAAAACAAGCGAGAAAGTCCGGAAAGAACTTTATAAATTAAAATAGGAAGCAAAGAGAAGGAGGAAACCCAAATAAATGACAAAAGCCACACCCGATCATATCCTTTCGAAATGTGAAGCGCCACCACACAAGTCTCCTCATAATCCTCAAATTCAGTAGACCATAAATCATTGAGATAGGATAGTATGCCACCAGTTGACCTCGAGCATCGAAAGCCATACTGGTGATCAGAAAGAAGAGAAAGAGATTCCTGATGATCCAGGAAATGATAGTTGAGGAGAAATTCAAAGATTTCAGACATAATACAAGTAAGAAATTTGGGACGATAGTTAGAAGGTTCAAAGAAGCTACCTTCTTCAGGATTGGTTGGACATATGCGCGCTTCCAACAATGAAAGAAAGAATTAAGATTAAGACACAGAGAGGGTAGTTGAAAGAGTGCAGGCACCAACTCAGAAGCACACTCCCTGAAAATGAAATGCCTTCCGGCCCGCTAGCATTTTTAACATTCATATATCTCAGGATCCTAAACACCTGATCATGAGTAATCACAGGCACGGGACACCTGAGAGGAAAAGGAGTAGGAGGAGGGATGCTAGAATCGTCCAGGGGAGTATTAGATGAAAAAAAAAAAGGCCAAAGAGATTATCCTTTTCAGAAGGAGTATTAGCTACAGATCCATCAAAGCGAATAAGAGGAGGAAAGGCAGATTTACAAAAATTGTCAAAAATGTTTTTAACAAGAGGTCAGTAATTTTTATCAGTAGAAGAACCGAGAACATCAGCGCAAATTCCTTTTTAAAGTTCACTTAGCCGGTCGAATAATATCCCTGCAACGATTCCGAGCAGAATGAAAATTAGTAAGAGTGATAGGAGAACGAGAGTTTTTCCATGCCCGCACTGTCTCCCTCCCGATTGGCACGAGAACACTCTCCATGGAACCGTGGATTTTGGGGAGAAAAAGATTTGGTTGAATATGGAAGGAACCTGCTCATCCTATCGGTGATCACCGCCCCTACCTTTTCAGCAGACACCTAGGCGTTCCCCGAGCCAAAGCAGAATTATTCCAAGGGTAGTTAGAAAAGAAGCGACACAACGTCCACCAATTAGCTCGAATAAAGTGCCAGAAAGCATGTTTAGGGAATGGTGGAGCTGCTGGAGAGAAAGCATTATAATTGAGAGCTACAAGATCATGATCAGAGTTACCGATAGGTGGGAAAATTGTGTATTTATATTTAAAGTTTAAATATTTTAGTTAAATACTTAAATTATATGCTGGATGAAAAGGGAACGGATAATGAAGAATGTAGTAGGAAAGTTGCAATTAAATCAATCCATGGTGAATGCAAATGAATTAAGTCTTGGGTTCTCTAGAGTTCTGCTTAAAGGGGTATTTGCACCGGTGTTAATATATTGTAGTGAAACTATGGTGTGGAATAGATAATTTAAGAGACATTTTAGGTGTGAGAAAAATTGATAAAATGAAGAATGAACGTGTTAGCAAGTTGTGTGGTAAGAAGAAACGCTTGCATGAGAGAATAAAGGAGTGTATTAAGATTGTTTGGTCATATGGAAAGAATGGATGATAGTCGGTTAGTTACTGATTCAATCCACTTTTTCTTCGGTCTCCCAGCCGGTCGATTCCCAGCACGCTTACCACTATACATCCGCTTGGAAATATATGACTATAATATATATTATATATATATATATATTATATATATATAATATAATAATATATATATAGATATATTTATATATAAAATAATATATTATATTAGTATATATATATATATATATATTTATATATATATTATAAAGAAATGCGCTGAGTTGTAAGAAATGCCTGAAGGGAGAGGATTTGAGTTTGGCAGAGGTGAGAAGAAAGGCATAACAGGAGTTAATGGCAGGGTTTTGGGAGGGGGGTATGGTTGTGGGTTTTGCCCAGGGGATGAACCCCTACATTCACGAGATACCACAGTGAGGGCGTCGAGTCCGAAAAGTCTTAGGATTGGGATTTTCCTGACTGGACGATTTCTCTTACTAGGGTATGAAGGGACGCAGTAAGAAGGGGCTTTTCTTTTGACATGGTCAAATGTTCTTCTATCTACTTTTCTGTTCCGGTGCATGATAACGCACCTCACCCCAAAATCATGGGGATAGAAGGAAGATAAGTAATAAATAATAATAATAAAATAATAATAATATTATAATAATAAAATAATATATAATAATAGATAATAAAATAAATAATAATATAATAATATATAATAATAAATATTAAGTAACAAATAATGGATTAATAATAATATAATAATAATAATTAATGATAATAATAATAAATAATAATAATAATAATAATAATAATATAATAAAATAATAATAATAATAATAATAATAATAATTAATAATATATAATAATAATAAATAATAATATAATAATCTCAATTAAATCGTTGGTGAATGTAAAGGGACTAAGTCTTGAGTGCGCTAGGTTTTACATGACGGTATGTTGTTACCGTGTTATTAGTAATAGGTAGTGGACTTGGTCTGGATAGAGGAGTAATATCTAAAGTTCCATGTGTTGCAGATGGGACACTCTTAGAAAGCAATGCTAGGTGTGAGAAGATTGATAAAGTATAGGATGAATCGTATTGAGAGAGTTGTGTGGTGGTGAAGAAAGGGGTAACCGGGGAGAATAACATTGAAAGTATGTTCGATGATGGTTTGGGTCATGTGGAAGGATGATGATAAGTGGGATGGACGCGATTGTATAGTGGCAGTGTGTTGGGAACCGGACCGGATGGAGACCGAAGGAAAAGTGGATTGGTCAGTAAAACGAATGTCTGAAGGAGAGAAAATGTGAGTTTGGCAGAGGGGAGAATAAAAGAGGCATAATAGGAAGTGAATGGCGGGGTTTTGTGAGGAGGTATGGTTGTGGACCACCTGGGCCAGGGATGAACCTTTACATGACGTTTACATAATATTATATATATATAATATATATATATATTATATATTATAATATTTATATATAGGTATATATATATATATAGTATAGTTATATAATATATTACACTATATATATATATATTATAGATTATATATTATATATATATTATATATTATATATATATATATATATATATATATATATATATATATATATATATATATATATATATATATATTATATTATATTTCTTTATATATATATTTTTTTATTATATATATATATATAGTATTATATATATATATATATATAATATATATATATATTATATATATATTATATAATATATATTTAATATATATATCATATATATTATATATATATATATATATATGTATATATTATATATATAGTATATATTATATATATATATATATAATAATATATTATATATATATATATATAAATATATAGTATTATATATATATATATTTATATTATAAGTATAATATAATATATATATATATATATATATATATATCGGATGTCTCAAAAGAATTTTTTTTTTTTAATAATTTTGTAAGGCATATTCTCCCAGTTTGCACCACTCTTAAAAAAAATGCAAGCATCAAAAATTTCATTCGACTATTTTAATATTAAGTTTCTTCTTGAGCCATGCGTTACTACTACTGATGAATGTTGTGCCGATATTTCAAATTTTGAGTTTTCTATTTTCCGCCATAAAATTTGAACTGTAGAATATACATTAATGAAACTTTGTTGGCTTGTATATTTCTACAAGAGATGTGTTGTTTTGCATTCTTGTAACGTTATTGTAGGATCAATTGTCTAAGAGTTATGCGTTTTTTTTCCATAATTTATGCCAGTTCGTGGCAAAACCCAATTGCTTAAAAATTTTGATTTTGTGAAATCATAAATGAAAAATGGCGATAACTTTTTTAATACTCATCTAATTATAATTAGATGAGTATTAAAAAAGTTATCACGATTTTTCATTTATGATTTCACAAAATCAAAATTTCATGAAATTTTCAGAACATGTTTAATTGGGAGGGATACAGAGATTTTATTTAAATCAATTTTTTGGATGTCTTACCATTTTGCCGCTGTTCATAGGAAAATTTAATTTTTTTCCCCATAAACAGCGGCATAAAGATAAAGTAATACAAAAATTGATCAAAATAAAAATTGTGTATCTCACTCAACTATATGTATTCTTAAATTTATGTTGATCGGATGAATATTAAAAAATTATCGCGATTTTTTTCATTTATGACCACGAAATTAAAATTAATTTCGAATCTACGCTTTTCAGAAACTTATATGAATTATGGAAAATCTAATA
>JABUQX010025375.1:12500-14079 GCA_015478945.1 Trachelipus rathkii | reverse complement strand
AGAAAACTATCTTTCTTTTAAATCCTCAGGCAAAGATTAAAAATATATATATATATATATATATATATATATATATATATATATATATATATATATATATATATATATATATATATATATATATATATATATATATATATATATATTATTATTATATATATATATATATATATATTATATACATATATATAATATATATGATAAAAATTTCTGGGTGTTTTAAAACCATGTTTGATGTCTTTTAGATGGATGGTCATGGTAGATCGGGCCAGCAGCTAACTTCAACGGGAGTTCAACAGCCTGAACTGCTGACGAAGAGGTTCTTTCTGTGACTCCATTCATTTATATAAATGAATGAGTCACAGAAGATCTTACTCTTCGTCAGCGGGATTCGAACGTTGGACTCGCGTTGCTGAGTTAACAACAACCGAATGCTCCACTAAGCCATCCACGTCCCCAAAGACGCTTCAAACGTAGTTTTAAAGCACCCGGTTTTCTCATCCCATAAATGCTGAGTACCAAAGGCCTGGCCCCCAAATGAACAACTCGTGTAATGTTGATGACTGCGTCATCAACATACACTCGAATGTGTGCACCTACGGTGCATATGGAAATATATACATAAAACAACAGGGGGAAAAGGGGGGAAGGGGTATAATATAATAATATATATATATATAAATAACACTCATATATACACATGCCAATATTATCACGTAATAAGCGCTGCGCGCGCGTAACATCATGTGTACGCACGCTACGCGTGCGTACACACGTGTACGTATTTCTATGACCGTATTTCATGTACGTCCCACTCTCTATCTAGTACTCCCAACTACTTACTACTACTACTACTACTACTACTACTACTACTACTACTACTACTACTACTACTACTACTACTACTACTACTACTACTACTACTACATTTGATCCTCCTCATACTTAGGCAATCAATTTGTTGTGTAAATAAACTTTCACCGGTAGACTATTAAGAAAAAGTGAAGTAAAAACTTTTGTACCTATATTAAAAGTTTGGGGACAAAAATGATTATATTAATAATAAAGAATGATTAGATTAACAATAAAGAATGATTATATTAACAATAAAGAATATTAGATTAACAATAGTGATTATATTAGCAATAAAGAATGATTATATTAACCATAAAGAATGATTAGATTAACAAAGAATTTGATTAACAATAAAGTGATTAGATTAACAATAAAGAATGATTATATTAACAATAAAGAGTGACTAGATTAGCAAAGAATGATTAGTTTAATAAAGAATTTGATTAACAATAAAAAATGATTAGATTAAAAATAAAGAATGATTAGATTAACAATAAAGAATGATTAGATTAACAATAAAGAATGATTAGATTAACAAAGAATGATTGGATTAACAATAAAGAATGATTGGATTAACAAAAAAGAATGATTAGAGTAACAACAAAAAATGATTAGTTTAACAAAGAATGTTTTGATAACAATAAAGAATGATTAGATTAACAAAAATTATTAGATTAACAAAAAAAATGATTAGATTAATAATAAAGAATGATTGGATTAACAA
>JABUQX010025375.1:0-5000 GCA_015478945.1 Trachelipus rathkii | reverse complement strand
TCGTATTTAATTATATGTATTGACCTCTACCTGAAATTGCAAGTATCTCTCCTTCGAAGTGATAACTTTGGGAGGTTACATCGTCGGTTCCAACGTTTCTTCCACTATTCATAGCAGTACCGAAAGTCATTTTCCTGAAGTGTGTGTAGTTCACTGTTACAGTATATTTTATGTTTTCCATCGTCCCAAATGATAACCCTTCAACTTCATTTTCAACTTAATGAAGAGGTGAAATCGTAACGGAGCTGATCTGGCTGTATGAGGATGTGGAGTACTGAATTTTTCCTTCGCCAGAAATTTATGCAATTGGAGAGTGCAGTGTGGAGATGGCGCGTTATCGTGGGGCAGCACCCAATCGTCTGCAATGTCTGGGTTCTGATTTGCCAAACTATTCGAAGTCGTTCCAAGACATCTTTGTAAAGACGTGGGATTAACTGTCTGTCCTGAAGGTACAAATTTTTTGTGCACAATACCACGGCTGTCGAAAAACAAGACCGTGTTTCGCCTTGGGCTGGCTCGTCGTGCTTTCTTCGGACGAGAAGAATTTAGGTGCTAATCTGCACTTTGCTGCGTTTGGTTTCGGGATCGTACTCAAAAACCCAAGATTCATCGCCTGTTATAACTTTTTCCAAAAAATTTGCTCCATTTCGAGTCTTCAAGTAAATCTTGACAAATTTTGACCCTGTTAGCTTTCTACTCACAGACAGGTCTTTCGCGCTAGTTTTCCACAAATTTTTCGTAGATATGCAAATCGTTCATTAAAATTTATGAACTGCATTTTTATCCAAACCAGTTTCTTCTGCAATCACTCTGACACTGAACCAGCGGTCTCTTTCCATCACAGCTCTAACAACTTCCACATTTTCATGGTTTGTTGACGAGATTGGTATTCCACAATGAGGGTCGTCTTCAACATTTTCAGCTCCCCTTTGAAAGCTTTCTTGCAGCTAACTTGGGAAACCATATAGTTCTCGCTAGGTGGTATCCCAAGCTGGCTGGAAAGAAGCAAATGTCTCAGTGGCAGACTTGTTACGTTTCATACAGAATTTGATAGCGTACCGCTGTTCAATACCATTTACCTGCATGAAAAACGCCTATGCACAAAGGGATGTAGTGCAAAACGTAACGAGGTTAGAGCACACGCCCATTACATAAACAGATGTAGTGCAAGACTGACTTTATAAATCTGGTTAAAACTGGTATGGATATGTAGCCTAGGTAACTAGCTACCCACTCATATACGTCACAGAGGAGCTACATTACTCAGTCGTTCATGGTATATTCAGTAAACTTAATTTTGGGATATATATATATATATATATATATATAGTATATATATATATATATATATATATATATATATATATATATATATATATATATATATATATATATATATATATATATATATATATATATATATATATATATATATATATATATATATATATTTATATATTATATTTATATATATATATATATATTATGTATATATTTACATATATACAATATAGTTATATTTATATATATATTTATGTCATATATATATATATATATTGTAATATATATATATATTTTATATATATATGGATGGCATATTTGTAGATACTGTACTGTGACTACCGAGGTACATAACTTAACATAACGTAACCTAAATTAAATTTCATTATTATACCAGTTTGTGATCAGTAAACTTCCGAGGTTATGGAACTACGCTAGGCTTGTGAGGTTATTGAAATACATCCTCACTAGTTACAGTACAGTATCGACAAATATGCCTATATATATATATATATATATATATATATATATATATATATATATATATATATATATATATATATATATATGTATATATATATATATATATATATATATATATAAAAATAGGGGTATATAGCTCTATATATATATATATATATATATATATATATATATATATATATATATATATATATATATATATATATATATATATATATATATATATATATATATATATATATATATATATATATATATATATATATATATATATATATATATATATGTAAAAATACTATATGCACGCGTACAATCACATTCACGCACAAATATTAAATAGTAATAAATTGTCATCTACAAATGAAGAAATTTTAACATATGATCCACTCAT
This sequence comes from Trachelipus rathkii, assembly GCA_015478945.1. Taxonomy (NCBI): domain Eukaryota; kingdom Metazoa; phylum Arthropoda; class Malacostraca; order Isopoda; family Trachelipodidae; genus Trachelipus; species Trachelipus rathkii. The sequence goes on along the minus strand of JABUQX010025375.1, from coordinate 2,845 downwards.
CAAATTATGCAACCTTTTATTATAATCATCTGAGATTATCTTTCTTCCGAAATGTCACCAAAAATTAGCGAGGAATGACGATTTAGTCGTCAAAATTGACGAGATTATCGCTAAAAGTAGCTACAAATTTTCTTTATATAATTTATACCTAAATTTTGACGACAATATTTATTATCATTATGCACTAAAAAGGGGATTAGTATTATGAGTTTTATGACATAATTTTTCCTCCCATTTTTTTTTTTTTTTTTTTTTTTTTTTTTTTTTTTTTTTTTTTTTTTTTTTTTTTTTTTTTTGGTCAAGCAAAAATGTCAAGTGACAAAGAGACAAATCTGTTTTTTTTTGTCTCTCAATTACCATATAAAAGGCTTAACGTTATAAATCGTTATACGTCGATTTGCGTAAATGCTATTTACGTCATTTGCAGGTGATTGCGTCATGTGACACACACGAGTCGCGCATTCTGTCGCAAAAAAATATATAAGTTTGTAGGGGACTTTTTTAGCATAGGTTGATTGAGCAAATTTGCCATTATTTGTTGAGTAACTTACAGCAATGGTCGTGTAAATGTAGTGGGTCACGACATGGTTGCACACTCACACGCAAGTATATTTATATTATATATATATATATAATATATATATATATATTATACTATATACATATAATATTATATTATATATATATATATTACTTATATATATATAATTATTATATATATAATATATATATATATATATAGTATATAATATATATATTGATTTATGTTAAAATTTTATTATCTCAGTCTAATGAACATTTCAAATGTCTCTCCATCATTTTCCTGTTGCAATTTTTTCATATTATTTTCGAAACTTATCAAGCTAAATTATGTACTTATGGAATAACTTATACTGAGGCAAAAATCGTTGTAAAATCAATAGATGCATTAGAAAAAATTATTAAAATAATTGATTCAGATTGATTAACATTATTAGTTAGTAGTATTATTAGTATTATAAAGACAGAACTTTTATTATCTATTATATTATTATTATTATTATTATTATTATTATTATTATTATTATTATTATTATTATTATTATTATTATTATTATTATTATTATTATTATTATTATTATTATATTGATTATTATATTATTATTATTATTATTATTATTATTATTTCATTATTTTGTGACAATTATTATTATTAACCTTAAATGATTCGCCGGAAAATAAATATATTTAAATTTTTATATATATTGTCAAACTTATTTATTTCCAGTGTTACACCACCGGAAAACAAAAAAATTCCTTCTAAATCTTTAACAGATGAAACTTGTTGAAATTTTCTTCTATCACTATATCCCACTTAAGGTAATAAAAAGGCAATTATACTTCACAAAGGACTTTGTCCCAAGCTTTGTCTTGTAATCTCAGCTGAATGGGATCATGGGAAAGAAGAAAATTTTTAAACAGTTTCATCTGTTAAAATTTAGAAGGAAAAAAAATTTGGTGAAGTTAACACGAAATAAGTAAAATTTTGGTATTATGTATAAAAAAAATTGGTTCATGCCGATTATTCGCTTCCAGTTTCGCTCAAGCCAATTATTTTTTTCTAAATCCTCACCGTTAATCTCGATATAAGTGTTGAAAGATCTATTCGTGCCAACATGCGTCGTTTTTTTTTTGTTTTTTTTTTTTTTTTTTTTATACAAATGCCAGAGTGAAATAAATAGTAAAATCAAAAATCACGACCGTCTTTTAAACTTAAAACGTTTATTGTTATTTATTAGCCTTATCATAGATGTAAATTATATATACGTTAAGTAAAGGTTATGTTATAGTTTAATTAATATTTTTAGAGGTGTGAAACTTCTTTAATACAAAGTTTCAATTTGAATTTAGGCATTTTTACTTCAATTTTAATTGAAATGCGTTCGAATTCATACATCAGATACTGTATATGGAGGCGGATAGATCGACATTGATCCAGAAATTTAAGTAGATTTATTGCCCGAAAATGATTACTGTAATTAGTCGAAATATCTGCGTATCGCTTGATTTTTCAAGAAAATTTTTTGAGGAGAATTGCTTCGTTCTATGGAGGAAATAAAATTAGAAATTACATGAAGGAGAAGTTTTTTTTGTATACATATTTTCACTGGAGATAGATGTGACGTCATCAGCTGAGATAATAAGACAAAGCTTAGGATAACTCCATTTGTTGAAGTCCCCTCTGGTTGTTGTTTTTTTTATTTCTGAATATTTCAAGGCAATACTCTGAGGAATAAATTAATTGGCAAATATAATATATAATATATATATATAGATATATGATATATATATATCATAGATATATATATATTATATATATAGCTATATTATCTAATAGTATAATAATATATATATATTATATAGTATATATATTATATAGTATAATAATAATAATTACCATGTATTTATATCATTCGATTTCACATTCAGTACATAACGTCATTACCACATCATCATATCATTAATTTTTAGTAAATACTCTCATTACTTGATTATTATCCTGTTCTCCTACTCTCATTGATCGCTGTCTCATTATTATATTATATTATTAATCTATTATATATTATTTATTTCATATTATTATTATTATTATTCATTATTATTATATTATTTGATATTAATTATGAGTTGTAGTAGTGTAGTACAAGTAAGTAGTAGTAGTAGTAAGTATTTTAAAAGCACGATTTTATAGCCAAAAAAATTTAATATTCAACTATAAGTAACTTCCACAAATTCGTCTATAAAAAGCATTCCTGAAAACAAGACCAAAACAGGTTGTAAAGTCCTTTCATCTAAACTTCGCAGT
>JABUQX010025374.1:40000-42285 GCA_015478945.1 Trachelipus rathkii | reverse complement strand
TATATATATATATATACATATATATATACTAAGATATATATATATATATTATATATATATATATAGTATATATATATAGTATATATATTATATATATATATATATATATATAATATATATATATATATGATATACATATATATATATATATATTAATATATATATATATATATATATATATAAATATATAATATAATATATATATATAATATAATTAAATATATATAATATATATAATTATATAATATATATATATATATTTAGTGATGACATGAACATCGCATCCGCATCGCCATATTGCGGAACATCCGCGCCTAAATTCCATCCGGCATCCGCATCCGCATCCGCATTCATCACTGGAACGGCACGATCGCATCCGCATCCGCATCCTCTTTTGAAAAATGAGGATGTTTTCTACATTTGATTAAATGCATATAAAATAAATATTATTTGGCATCTTTATCATGGGAGTTTATGGGAATAATTGTAATTTGTGGAATTTCTAATTCTGCATAATAATTACTATATTATTATATTATATATATATATATATATTATATAATATATATTATATATAATATAAATATATATTATAATATATATATTATATATATATATAATTATACTTTATTATATATATATACTATATATTATATATATGATATACATGATTATACCACCACTCACGGGCAAGGCCCTTTTCAAAAAGAGGGGGCAAAAAAAAAAAAAAAAAAAAAAAAAAAAAAATTACAAAAAGAAAACAAAAATAAAAAAAAATGGAAAGTAAAACCCACCCTGCCCTTGCATTAACGCAATTCCCTCAAGTAAGGGCGGCAGAACGCGCGATTTAATAGAGGAAGATGATGTTTCAGGGAAAATAGATGGCAAGAGTTCCACAAAAACAAGATTGTGGATGGAAAGAAAGAGATCCCACCAAACGAGTATTCCTTGAGTTCCAATATTCACACAATTTTCATGAGAGAACAATGGCAACCTCTGTGTTACGAGGCGACGCAGTGGTGGAGGAATGCGAGAGGTCAGTTCTCTCGAGCACCTACCGTTGTAATACCTATAGAAAAGAATAGGGCAACCAACGTCACGACGGCAGAGAAAGAGGGTCAAGGAGTCAGAAAGAATGGGGACGTTTATTAAGCCTCTTAGCCTTTAGCTTTCAACTCTATCCAAAAGAAAAAGAATGCGAAACCGAGTCCACGCCCTAAATGTGGAACAGTATTCCTACAGGGCGAATAAACCTTTATATAACTGCGGGAAGTATCTGAGCAGAAGAAAAAATTCCACGTAATCTAAACCAGGAATTCCAGCTTTTGAAGACCATTTTAGCAATCGATTGATGTGAGTCTCAGAGAATTCACGATTATGTTAGGTCCAAGAATGTTTATGCTGTTTACGGGTAAGACATTAGAGCCGTCAAAGGGGATAGGAAAGTTGGGAGGTGTTTTAGAGAGGGTTATATGTAGAGTTGAGTTTTCAAAGAGTTGAACTTCACAAGATTACGGTTACCCCACTGAGAAATCCCGACCAAATCGGCAAGAATTGAAACAGGAAGGCTGTAGACGAGAGTCAATCTAGATTACAAACAGTGGGAGCAAAATTGAAATGAGAGGAATATAGGAGAGTTGAGTCATCGGCATAAGAGCAAACAGAGTTAGAAGTGCAGCTAAAGAAGATTCGTTGATAAAAAAGTAGGAATAAAGTTGGAGATTAAACAGAACCTTGATGAACACCACAATTAATAACAAAGGAGAAGAGGGTGCTCATCAACAAGAGCTGAAATGGAACGATCTGAAAGAAAACTAGACAAGAGTAAGCAAAGCGAAGGAGGAAATCCAAAGGAAGGTAGCTTAGAAAGTAGCGACGCATGCCATACCCTGTCAAAAGCTTTAGATATGTCAAGCGCTACCACACAAGACTCCCCATTGTCCCTAAGGGCAGAAGACTAAGTAGATCAGTGGTATAGGAAAGAAGGTCATCAGTTGATCTCAAACGTCGAAAGCCATACTGACAATCTGAAAGAAGGGAATGAGATTCTATATGATCGAGGAAATGAGAGTTAAGGAGAGTTTCAAAGATTTTAGATAGAATGCAAGTTAAGGCAATAGGTCAATAGTTAGAAGGATTAGAGCGGCTACCTTTTTTTGGATTGGCTGAATAAAAGAGCGCTTCCAGCACTCGAAGAAAAATATTTAGTATTAAAGGCATAGGAGTAGAGTTTTGAAACGCAGGACAGGTGCCCAGCTCAGAAGCACACTCCCTCAAAACATGAG
>JABUQX010025374.1:0-30000 GCA_015478945.1 Trachelipus rathkii | reverse complement strand
AATAGGCTTTAAGGACTGAAAACCATAGATCAGTTAGATAGGAAAGTATGTCACCAGTTGACATCGAGCGTTGAAAGCCATACAGTCATACTGATGATCTGAAAGAAGGAAATGAGATTTCAGATGATCCAGGGAATGAAAGTTAAGAAGAGTTTCAAAGATTTTAGACAGAATACAAGTTAGCGCTATAGGACGATAGTTAGAAGAGTCAGAGTGGCTACCCTTTTTCGGGATCGACTGAACACATGCGCGCTTCCAACACTGAAGTAAAGTATTAGTATTAAGGCACAGAGTAGAGTTGAACGAGTACAGGCGTCAGCTCGGAAGCAACCTCCCTCAAAACAAGAAGAGGAATACCATCGGGCCCACTAGCCTTTCTAACGCTCATAGAACTCAGGATACCGTGCACCTGATCATGAGTAATGACAGGTAGAGACACTGGACACCTGAGAGGAGAATGAGAAGGAAAAGGGGTGTCGGAACCGTCCAGGGTGGAATTTAGAAGAAAATAAGAGTAGAAAGAGATTAGCCTTTTTCAGGGGTGTTAGCAACAGAGCATTCAGAACAAATAAGAGGGGTGAAAGGAAGATTTACAAAAGTTTTTAGGAATGTTTTTTGGCAAGAGTCAGATATTTTTATCAGTAGGAGAACCAAGAAGGTCAGCGCACTTAGTTTTAATAAAAAACAAGCTTACCATGTTGAATAATATCTCTGAAACGATGCATGTCAGAAAGAAAATTTGTAAATTCATTTTATGGGTGAAACACATTTTTGTGGTTCGGCCTCACCTCATGTGGAACCTTACCGCTTTACTTCTGATTCCTCCTGAAATCCTTCGTCTTTCTGAATTCCGCCTCCCCTGTTAAACACTCCAACCATTTCTCCTTTTTTTTCTTATGAGGTCCCATATTTGGGGTGCTCAAACACCCCGTAGGGGTGTGAAACCCTTAAAATCAGGTTATACGCACCAGATAACATATAGAATGACATGTCAAACTATGTTTATTTCCAGTTTCGGCTTCGTTCCTCTCCAACTCCTTTTCTGACTCGGTCTCAGACTCCTCGTAAGGTTTCTCTGTAAGGGCTAAGACCTATTTTCATACTTATTTTTTTTTTTTTTATATTTTTCATTTCGATAATTGGCTCCGGCTCCGCTTCTGTTCAGCACCGCTCTGCCACGGTTCCACTCTAACTCAGACTCTAACTCCTGTTGATGTAATGTTATTATTTCTTTAAATTTCGTTTTGGTGGAGATACAGCTAAAATTTCATTTTTGGGGACCCCCTATGCCCACTACGGGTTTGGGGTGGGAGTTTATATACATATATATATATATATATATATATATATATATGCTCATACCTCTTTATATCATAACCAACCAATATGCTATATATATATATATATATATATAACAACTATATAGCACCAATATATATATATATATTAATTTTTTTTATTTATCTATTTATATTTAATGTTGACATAGCCGAAACCTAACTTTGAGATTAAGTATTCTTCCAAAATTGAGTTTCCTTTTAGCGCTTCAGTGACCAAGTGATCAGAGCATGGGATTAAGAACCTCGAGGAACTGGGACGATTCCCAACAAGAGGGGTGAAATATATTTAGATTTTTATAATTATTTTAAAAAAAAAAACAAAAAAAAAACTATCGATTATTTAATAATTTCTATCGATTGTAAAATTCAACGTATCACGTCAACCAGAGATAACTGAAAGTTGATTTAAGCGTTGTTCTAGGGGTAATTGTTCATGAGAAATCGAATGAAAGAATCAGAAATGATCTCCCGATCATTTGAGACTATCGAAGAAATTCCCCCTTTGGGGTTGTAGATCTCGAATTGTGGTTCGAAACCTCATAAAACAGTCTTGTCGTCATCGAAAACGGGGTTGTCCCTCTAAACAGCCTTCTCGTTATCGAAAACCAAACTTTGCGCCAAAGAAGCATCAAAAAGTGACAAAAGGCACTAAAGAGCCCCAAAAAACATTCGTCTTGTGCCGGATGTTCATTGACTGCCGAAGTCGCCTGAGATTTACCACATATATCTACTGAACCTTAGCAATAACCTTATATATATATATATATATATATATATATATATATATATATATATATATCCTTAACTATAACTGCCAATATATATGCGGCGGGCCTGGTCACCCCACCCAACGCTAATATATAATATATGTCGGTGGCGATGGAGACCGAAAACATGGGAGGCGCTGAGAATGGTGCGTGGTATATGTATGCCTTAGCCTTAATAGCCCAGCCCAACAATATATATATACATATATATATATGTATATGTATATACTTAATAGCATATATATATATAATAACAATATATATATATATATACGATCTTAACAACAGCCAACCATGCTGCTGTATATATAGCGCCCAGCAGCCTTAACAACTTAGCCTTAACCAACTAGCATAACGCAGCAACCTTGCCTGCGCCTTAGCCTTAGCAGCCAGCCAGCCGCCCTTGCTGCTGCTATGCTGCTGCTCTTTCTTTGCTGTATATAACCATCTTATATATATATATATCAAAATGGGATACAAATGTGTATGTAAGGTACTCACCAACTATAGCTATTTGAAAAGATCAATTCCTCTTTACTTTTCTTCTGCGAACTATTTATAATATTTTCATACCAGGATGGATGGTTTGATAACTTAATTAAAAGTTCTGCTTCCTATGGAAAGTAAGGCCAAATGTGACAGTCTGCCCTGACTCATCATGCTTCGAGGGATGTTTTTATACGATTTAGGAAAGAAAAACTTCTTTCAACAGATGTCGTTGTTGCTGGAATTGCGGCGTTCAGACTAAAAAAGTCTATAAGATTCAGGAAACCCATCTTGTGAATCATTTTCTACGATGGTTTAAAATAGTTTGAATGTTCTTGTTCCGAAAGAGATTAGTATTTGTTTGGTCATAAATCTTTGTTAATTCATTACGTAGAAATTCTGTCAAAAAAGATACCATATTACTGGCCATTAAAGAATCTAAGGCTTCTTCAGAATTTTTTTTTGGAAGCTAGAGAATTTTTGTGGGTTTCCCTATGCTGTAGGCGTATTTGTACGATAAATCTGAGAATCTTGCCCTCACCTGTGAATGATGATATTATCAATTATTTCATAAGGTTCTCTCATAATGGCTTGACAATACTGATTCTCTCTCTCTCTCTCTCTCTCTCTCTCTCTCTCTATACTCTCTCTATTTTTATGTCTTATGTATCTTATATATATTATATATATATGTCAGTCTGTATCTTACTTTTTATATATATATATATATATATATATTACTATATATATATATATATATATATATACTATATTCATTTATAAGTGGTTGACTTCCAGGAGCAAAAATCAATAAATTAATGTATCGTTATTTAATAATTTTAGGGTAAATACATTAAATTTTGGAGCTAAACTAACCCTAACTTAACCTAACCTAACCTAGCCCTAACCTAACTTAGCCTAACTAACCCTAACCAAACTTAACCTAAATTAACCTAACCTAATATTAACGGGTCAACCACTTATAAATGTCCTATTATTATTAACCTTAGCAACCGCATTATATATATATATATGCACTCTGCTGTAACCTAAAATTTGTTTATATTAACTTCTTCAACTATTTTCCTTTGTATAAGTAGCCAGCCCAGCCAGCCAATAATAATATAATATAATATATATATATATATATGTATATAGCGATATATATTATATTATATATAACTATATGAATAACATAATAATATAATAATATGTATGTAGCAACAACTTAATAATATAACATATATTATAATATAATATATATATATATATATCCAATATGAAATAACTATATACTACATATATTAATAATAATATTACTATGTAATATATATATAATATCAGCAATACTAATATCTAATAATAACATATATATATATATCTTAACTCTTTATATATATCACTGCATATATATATATATATATCTGCTGCTATATCTTGCTATATTTATATATATATATACATATATATATATAATATATAACATATATATATTGCATATATATATATATATATATATATATATAACAACCTTATGCTGCTGCATATACTCCCCCATAACATATATACTCTATATATATTATATATATCAGAGGTTTTTATTTTATTTAATTTAAAAAAAATTAGTTTTTTATTTTTATTTTTGTTTCACATATTTATTGCAAACTGGCAGCTCTTTTTCCCTTGAGGAAATTGTTGCCAAATTTTGAAAAAAGGAAGAGTCATTTTATGACTTGCTTTCAGAGGAAGGCCTTGTGAACAATCTCAAAATAGGGTAAAATAATAATACGGTTTCTTTTACGCTGCCATGACAACCAGTGTTTTTGAAGCATTATAATTACGCTCTTTACAGGAGGCACAAATCGAAATTCTTCCAGTCAATGATTCATATGAAAAATAATGTTCGGAAAAATAATGTTTTATGTAAAATTAGCGTCATTGTATAACATTTATTTCATTATTATTTTAATAGTAATAAATAATAGTAATTTGAATTATTTTCTTACATTAGTTGCTTTATTTGCTTTTATTTTTTTTAAGGAGGCCGGCCTCCTGTGCTTCCCTCCATAAAACCGCGCCTGATATATATATAACATATATATATATATATATATATATATATGCTGCTATATATATATATAACAACAACCTTATATATACCCTGCCTATATATATATATATATATATGTGAAAGATATATTAAGCGGGTACCATCATCAAATGAAAGGTTTTATTTTCAATTTAATGATTAAGGAAATTCTCTTCCTTTTTATTTTTAATTGAACTTGTTAAACATTTAAGCAAAATGTAATTTCAAATAGAGCAGAGCATACAATATTTTATATTCCCATTTCATATATATATATATATATATATATATATATATATATATATATATATATATATATATATATATATATATATATATATATATATATATATATATATATATATATATATTAGCTGTGTAGCGGACGGTGATTTTTCATTATCTGCGGATGCGGATAGTTAAAATCACCATCAGCGGATTGCGGATGCGGGTAGCGGATAGTTAAGTTTTTGGAGTTTTAGCCACAGGTTTACTTTATATACATATATAATAATAATATATATAATATATATATATTTATATATATATATATATAGCAACTATATATAATATATATAACCTTATATATATAGCAACCAGATGTGTACAACTAAAAAAATAAGATAACTATAATATATATATATATATGTAATAATACATTTATAACATAATATATATATTTACTTTATACTTATATATATATATATATATATATATATATATATATATATATATATATGCTGCTACTTCTTCTTATAACTGCTGATAGTTCCACAATATAATAAATATATACATATATATTGTTATTATATATATGCATGTATGTATAATATATATATATATTGTATTAATAGCCAGCCAGTATATGTATTGGTTAAGTTCGTTTCTATTTAATATAATATATAATAATAATAATAATAATAATAATAATAATATGTATAATATATATATATATAATAGCAATAATAATATATATAACAACAACAATAATAATAGTAATATACAAAGTAATAATATGCTAATATTTAAGATTTGGCGACTATGAATGGCTATGTTATAATACTATAAAGATGTCCTGGCAACTATAAGACTTTTATGCTAATAACAACAACAACCATCATCCAGTCAAAAATGGATCTTCTGACGGCAGGACAATAGTGTGCCATATATATTGTTATATATATGTATAATAATATGTAATAACATATATATATATATATATAATAATATATATAATATATCTTTCTTTCTATAACAACTATATATATAATATATATGTATAGTTTAATATGTTTATATATGATTTTTAATAATGTTAGCAATATATATATATATATATATATATATAGTATATATGTAAGTATATAACTTTAATAATATATAATAATAATATATATATAATAATAATAATATAACATATATATATATGCATATATATATATATATATAACCATATATATGTAATAATATGTAGTATATATATGCTATATTCTTCTTATATGCTGCTAATAACCAATATGCTTGTTACTATTAATAATAATAATAACAATATAACGACATGCAGATATATATATAATGCAATGATCTTTATAATAATAATAATATAAATATATATATATGTAATAATAATATATAATAATATAACCAATAATAATATGTATAATATATGCTTGCCTATAATATCTAGACTGTCCCAATAACCAATAATAATAATACATATATTACATTAATATGTATATGATATTGTAATAGCCAGCCAATAATATGTAATATAATATATAGCCATGTATATATATATATATATATATATATATATATATATATATATATATATATATATATAACTATATATATATATATATGCTGCTATATCTGTGCTACCACCCCCACCAACCTCTTTCCCCAGCCTCTACCGATTTGGAAAAAAAGCTATATGTATTAATACATGAAATTAATAATTCTCAAATTATGCTTCAAAAACAAAAGCTTCTGAGCCCTTTCAGGGACAGTTTGCTTCTCATTTCGTCGTAAATGAGACCTGCGCCACTGAAAAGACGCTCACTTGCAACACTTGTTGAAGAACATGCTACGTATTCCCTGGCGAATTCTGCAAGATGTGGAAAACTTTCACAATTATCACGCCACCAAACTAGTGGATCTTTATCTGATTCAAGCGTTTTTGATACTCTTCGATCAATGATAGAGTGTCTTTTTGACACCTCTGAACAAGGCTCTTCATAGCTGCTGAAACCAAAAGAACGTACGTTCATGGATTCAGCAATGGTTCCGCTAACAGACGGTAATTACGTTTCTGTTTCTGTGATCTATCCCTTTTTATTGGCTGGTGATATTTCTGCCTTTATCAGCATTTCATCAAATAGGGACCCTGAATTGATTTTAACCCTCTGTAAAACAAGTAATTCAAGAAATTTGGTTTTGTATCTAGGATCCAGAAAAGTTGCTATAGCACATGCGTCATCGTTTTGCAGAGTTTGAAATCTATTATCTATCTCCAGCGTAGTGTTTCTGTCAGCTTTACTGAAAGTCCTTTACAGTTAATATATGTTATAACCAACCATATATATATATATACATATATATGCCTGTAATAATATAATATGTAGTATGTATGTAATAGCCAATAATATATAATAATAACTGTAATAATATGTATAATAATGTAATATATCTACATAACTATGCTGCTATAATAATATGATATTGTAATAATATGTATGTATGTAATAATAAATAACAACCTTCAATAATAATATATATATGTAATAATAATAATAATAATAGTAATAATAATAATAATAATATAATATATATATAATATGTATATAATAATAATAATAATATAATATATGTAATATATCTTCTTCTTCTAATAATAATAATAATAATAGCCAATAATAATAATGTATAATGTATATATGTATAATAATAATAGTAATATGTAAAATAAGAAAAATAACATATTGCTGTATATGTATATAACATAATAATAATATACTTTAAAACTCAACAATAATAATAATATATGTAATAATAATATAATAATATATAATATATATCATGTATATATATAATATAATAATAATATATATATATATATATGTAATCGATTAGCGGCTTTTGAGGAGTTGGGCGGAGTGGGCGCGCCTAGCGTGTGATCAGACCCAAAGTATTAAGGGATCTTGCATGTATATGTATGGCAATAATAGCCAATAATAATAATAGCATAATAATATATATATATGTATATGTAACTTAATATATATAATATAATAATACTCTTCTTTAACTATATATATATATAATATAGCAATAGCAATAATAATAATAACTTATAATTTATATATGTATAATAATAATAATAACCTAATAATAGTAGCCAATAATAATAATAACAGCCAACCATAATATATATATATAACCAACATATAATATATATATAACATATCTTCTTCACTCTATATATGCCAGCAATAGTAATTTGAAATGATTTCGTTTCGAGAATATCGTGGCTATGGGCGTGAGTTTCGGCAGGTTCCTTTTTAATATAGCGATCAGTGGCAGCCATTACTTCTCTGAAATAAAATAATTTAATTCCGTTTTCAGCAAAGCTAGGCGAACTCTGTATATGCCTGCCGATTCTAGTAGCAGTTATTTTGTAAAAAAATTACAACAGATATTTATATAAATATATACAGATACATATATAGAGAAATAACACCAACTATATATATATATATATATATATATATATATATATATACTCCATATATAACAATATATATACTTCCCCTGTGTGTGTGTATTGTGTATATATATGTAATATATATATATATAACTGCTATATACACATCTTGATTTGCCTACTCAAGATTTTTGACCACGAAACCTAAACTTTGTTAATATATATATATATATATATATATATATTTATATATATATAATATAATAATATAATAATAATAATAATAATAATATATATATATATATATATATATATATATATATATATAACTATATATATATATGCTATAATAACCAATATTGTAATATAATATATATATATATATATATATATATATATGCCAAAAGCGTAAGATAACTGCTGCTGCTGCTGCTCTGCACCTTCTGCCACCCGCAACCCATCTGTATAAGGAAACCAAACTGAAAAGCTATAACATAGCATAACTTATACGCCAGTAACAACCTTAATATATATGCTATATATGTACCATACTTAAGGTAGTTCACACGAACGTTTCTCATAATTCAGAGATGAATACTATCCGCTATCTTAAAGATGATAAGGATGCGGATGCGGATAGCGAAAAAATGATGCGGATATCCGCATAAGCGCAGATGCGGATGAGGATATCCGCTATATATATATATATATATATGTAATATGTAATAACTTAACAATATATATATATATATAATATGTATAAAAACATTAATAATATATATAATAATATATATATATATAATATAACTATATATATATATCTTCTTATGCTGTAATAGCAATAATAATATATATATATGCCAACATATATATATATGTATATATGTAACGCTCAACAACCAACTCTTCTTTCGCTATCTTCTTGCTATGCTTTCTTTCAATAACCAATATAATCGGTGGGTGCCTGGAAGGAATACGCCCGGGTGGGCGGGGTTTGCTTAATATATATATGTAGTAGCATATAACCAATAGCCAATATATGTATAGAAATATATATATATATCTATATATATATATATATATATATATATATATATATATAAATATATATATATATATATATATATATGCTATATATATATAGCTAACGAAACATCGAAAACATATTTTAATAATTATAATACGTACCTATTTATTTGTATGAAAGCTTGTTTACATTATATTTACCAAATGCTTAATTTTAAATCACATTCAATTGAGTAATTTCTTAGGCCTATCATTTTAAAATAGAGCTGTCGTTTCATATTATAAAGTTTTTAAAGCGTTTTTCTTTATATATAAAATCTACACTTACTCCATTATGCATTATTTCACTTAATTTTATGTATATAATGCTAAATACCATAAATAAAGTTATATAAAATTAATATTCAATATCAGAAAATCAGAATATATTTTATACAAAAATTTCAAACAAACTGCACCAATACATTTCGTAAATATTTACGGGAAGAGAACGAAAGTTTCATATATATTATAGATTATTTTATCGATTATTATAATAGGTAGGACGAACTAGGCCGCTCCCTTATAAGTTGACGTATAAAATGATGTCATTCGTCCGCCCGGTGTAAAGATTTTTACTCCTAAGATCAGAGTAGGGGCGAAAATTTCTAAATGAATTCAATTATTATTATAGCTATTATTATTGTGATTGTTTTTCTTTTAATTTATGATGAAAAATAGCTTCTTTTTTTAACTTTTATATAAAATTTTAATAATTTAGTATACTTTTACAATTTAATTTCAATTATTTAAAACCTAAAAAATATTGTGTAGGAGCTACCAACCCGGCCTACCCTATATATACGCCCCTGATATATATATAATAATATATATATGTATGTAATAATAATAACAATAATAATAATAACTTAATATAATAATATATATGTAATATAATAATAATAACTATATATATATATTTCTTCTTTATATATGTATATGTCTACCTGTGAAAAAAAAATAAGAAATAATAATAATATATATATGTAATAATAATATAATATTCATTCTTCTTCCAATAATAATAATAATATGTAATATGTATATATAATAATATATGTAATAATATATATGTAATAATAACAATAATAATATGTATATATATATATATATAATATATATTTTATATATATATATATATATAGTGTGTGTAGGTGTGTATGTGTGTGTCTGTGTTTGATTCTATAGGTATGACAAAATATAAAATGTATATAAGAATAGTTAATATTTCTTTTATTGATAGCTCATGAAGAATTGCTCTGTTCAAAACTTTAATTAATTAATTAAAAGGTTTCAGGAAAGATACACAATTATTTAAATTTTGAGCTTAAATATCCTGCATAATCGTTCCTCAAATTGAAGAAACCGAATAATAATCGTGGTAAAATAATTATAATTCATCGATACGAGCTCGATAATCTGAAATTGGAAAACGATCTCAATTCGGAGATTAACCGAATAGAAAAATAATTTTGACTCTACACAAAAAATCGAAAAGTGTTAATTAAAATTTCAAGTTCATATCTTGTGAAAATCAACAATTTTTAAATCCAAAAGGTCAGCTAAACTCTTTAGATATTAATCTATTTTGGGTTTTATTGTCAAGAGTCTTCATTTCATTTTCAAATTCTAAATTTTTTAATAATAATTGTTTAAGCTAACTAAAATACCGATGCTATAAAAAGTTCTTAAATTTTTTTAACTTTAACAATTATTGGTTTGATTTTTACTTATGAAAATTAATTTGACTTTCATTTTGATGGTTATTTGGATAATTAACCTAATTTTGAAAATTTTGGAAAATTATTTTATAATTGTGATCATTTTTTTCTTTTTAACATTTCTGGAAATTCTTGATAAATATATATACTCTATATATATATATATATATGCTCATATATCTTTCTTATATATATATATATATATATATATATAACAACAGCTTAGCTAATATTATATCTTCTCTAATATTAATAATATATGTATGTATATGTATAGCATAATAATATGTAGTATATGCATATATATAATCTTATATATATAATATGTATATATATATGTATCTTTGCTAATAACTATAATAACTACTGTAACAATATGTAATAATATTAGTAGCCAGCAACCTTAATAACAATACATATGTAACAATAATATGTAATATATGCTATCTTCTTCTTCCATAACCAACTTAATAATAATAATAATAATATGTATCAATAATAATAATATAATAATAACTAATATAATAATAATAATAATAATAATAATAACCAATAATATAATATCATATAACAATAATATATAATATATCTAATAATATATATAACTGCTGTATATATATATATATATATATATATATACTTCTTGCTAACTATATATATATATATATATATACTTGCTGCTCTTATATATATATATATAAACACAACCACACACACGCAGAGCTCTAATATAGGAAAGGGTGTACTCATTTAACGTCCGAGCAAGAAGAATCCAAACCAAGGAGAGAGTAGCTCACATTCTCCCACCCGACCAGTGTTTGCTGGCAGAGTGCTCTACTACTGATATATATATGGCAACCTTATATATATAGCAACCTTATATATATATAAATAACTCTTTCTTAGCATAAATTAACCTTGTATATATATATATATATATATATATATATATATATATATATATATATGACAATGTTCCTAAGTGGATTATAAAGCGAAAATGGGATTTTTAGATTATTTGATTTGGGATTTTAAAGAATTTTCTCAATTTTCCCATTAAATAAAAGAATTGTAATATTTTATGCTGAGGTGAAAAATTTAATCTATAGTTATATTTACATTATTTATATATATATATATATACTATATATATATATATATATATATATATATATATATATATATATATATATATATATACCAACTATTTACGTTTTTTCACTCCACTTTCCAAAACTTCCACACTAAGCAATTATTTTGTATATAACTTACTCTGACGCGAATAAGTTGTTACTGCACCGCTCGCGCGCAGAGCGCATTTGGAGCAGACGCTGCAGGCGAGTCTCCCATGCACGTACGCCAGCCTACATGCATCTACCCTAGGTATTGTTTGGTTTAAATTTTCAAATTAACTCTTTAAAAACCTAAAGAGAAAAATAATTTAACTACAAGATAAAATAATTTTGAAAATGAAAAAAAATCTCATTTAAAGACAATAAAAAGTACACAAAATCGACTTTATGAAACTTCACAAATTTAATTTAAAATAAATAAAATTCTTATTTCTGATTTTTCCCTCCGGATCATAAAATACAATTCTTATTTTTATCCATCTAGGAGCATATATATATATATATATATATATATATATATATATATATATATATATATATTTATGTATATATATCTTTTTCTCTTTATTATATTTGTCTATATGTATTGTTTTATATATATATATATTTAACATAATATATATATATATATATATATATATATGCTATATATACTTAGCTAATATATATGTAATAACCAACAATATATATACTTCTATATATGTAACTCTTCTTCTGCTATATTAATATAATATAATAACCTATAATCCATATGTCCAGGGAGATACACATTTTTATTTAGATAATTTCTTTGTATATGAAGTATTTTTAGATTTGTTCTTGAAACAAATTTTCAATTTTTATTTTCTTGTATACAAAAAACTCTTATCTAAGTAAGATATCTCACTCCATATTCTTTACAAGCCCTGAAAATTTAATATTGATCGGCTGAGTAGAAAAAAAAAATATCAATATTTCACTTTTTCAAAAAAATTTTTTTTTGAATAATTGAAATATTGATATATTTTTTTCTACTTATCCGATCAACATCAAATTTTCAGGATTTATATAGTCGGGCGAAATACATCTTTTTTAATTAGATAATTTTTCGGAATAATAAAAAAAAAAATTTTTTTTTTAAATTTCCAAAATTTTCTTTTTTGAAAATTTGTTCCAACTACAAATCCAAAACTACTAAATATTCAAAGAAATTATTTAAATAAAATAAGTGTGCATCCCCCTCCGACTACATATACTCTGAAAGTTTCATCCTGATTGCATGAGCAGAAAAAAATTTGTCGCAATTTTTCATTTTTAAAACCAAAAAAAGTAGGTTTTGATTTCGACATTGCTGACCACAAATTTCAAAAAATAAAAAAAACTATTTCAAAGATTCTCTAGGTAATAGACCCATCTATGTATGTTTCAAGTTTGAAGTAATTTCGAAAAAAATTGTAGGAGTTGAAGTGAAAAATGTCAAAAATAGGTTATCAAAAAATGAAAATTCTGAAAGAATGACTACAGACACACAAAAATACTCGGAAACGACGTTTTAGACGTCAGAAAAGTTGCGGTTTGCTTTTTTTTTTATATATATATATGCTATATATATATATATACGTAAACTGTACATTGTTGTATATATTATACCAACTTTTTATATACTATAAAAATATCTGTTTGTTTTTTTTTTTTTTTATCAAAAGTGGCTGAATAGTAAGAATTTTTTTCCCATTTTAAGGTTGGGGCTAAATGTGGTTCAGCCCGGAGCAAATATTGGACCCTGCCCTGAAGTGGAGTTCTGGCGTTCGAGTAATGTAAATTTGGTACAATGAAACGCGTTAATGGAAAACGGAGAAAATAAGATTTCAACGTTCTTAGAATTAAATTGATTTACTCTGAAAATGCTTTTCATCCTCTTCTATTTACCTTCGATTTCACCTTCTCTTTTAAAAAACATTTATTTGTTCCAATGAAACAATTTATAAACCTGTATGAAAGTGTTGGTTAAGTACTATTATTAGTACAGTAAGAATAGTACAGTATAATATATATTTTTCTTTCTTTCTTAAGCCTCCCTTCAATTTCCCCAGATGGGAGTAGAGTGAGTAACATGCACGGAAATAGAATTGTTAAGTAGAGGAGTGGAAGTCGAAAGAAAATCCCACCACCAACCACCAAACCTCCAAGCAAGCTCACCACTATACATACTTTTAACCAAATGACTATCATTCATCCTTTTCATATAACCAAACCATCTTAATTCACACTCATTTATTCCATTATTTACGCATTTCTTCACACCACACAACTCTCTTACGCGTTAATTCCTCATTTTAACAATTCTGCTCAGACCTAACTCGCCCCTAAGATTATCCATCTGAACAAATTACACCTTAGATCTATACCTTTTATTCAATACTATAGTTTTCCAACTATACATTAACACCGGTAGCAAAAATCCCATCATACAGAACCTTTGCGCACTCAAGACTTAATCCCTTTGCTTACACGAAGAAGCCACCATCCTACCATTCAAAACTTTCCTACTACCCTCTAGAATCAAGATCATCCATTCACTTTACAGAAAACATACAGACTAAATATTTAAACTTGGATACTTTTTCCAATTGCTCACCATCAAGCATGATTTCAAGCCGCGGACTCTCCACACCCACTACCATCATCTTACTCTTATCTACATTTACTTTCAAGCCCCTCCTTTTACACAAACTCCCTTACCCTTCTGCCAATCCTCTAAAATTCTCTCCATATTCGTCACAAAACCAAATCATCAGCTTACACTAAGCAGGGCACCCTCCACTCTCGTTCATTTTCAATCAGTCTAGCACCTTTCCCTACTACCCCTACCTCTAATTATTCATCACCCTACCCACATACAAATTAAATAGCTATGGAGACACAACACACTCCTGCCTCACTCCACTAATAACATTAAGCCATTCGCTTTCCACTCCATTAATTCTACACATGCTTCACTATCGGCATACATACTTTTGATTCCATTCAGAAGCCTACCACCAACATCATATATCACTAACACCTGATACAGAGCTCCCTTACCATTAATACCATACGCCTGTTGCAAGTCCACATGCCTAAAAACGATTTATTCTTCTCTCTCATTTTCTCAATCATTTGCTTCAATGGGAAGATTTAATCTACACATAATCTACCACTTCCAAATGCATCTTGTAATTCGCCAATCAATCCTTCAATCACTCGATGCATTCTTTCAACCAAAATACCAGCATATATTTTTTCCACAACATTCAATAAACAAATTCCCCTACATTTCCTACAGTTCACCCTATCTCCCTTACCCTCATCTAAAGTCTATTACTGCTCTTCTCCAATCCTTCTGAACTATCCCCTGCCCAAACGCTTTGTTACAAAACTTCCATATGCAGTCAATCCCAATCTCGACTCCATTCTTAATCATTTCACCAATAATTTCATCCATAATTGCTGATTTACTATTCTCCATCTTTCTCAATTTACCCATTATCTCCTCCCTACTAATTACCTCATCCCAAAAATACATATTTCTTCTTATATATATATATATATATATATATATATATATATATATATATATATATATATATATATATATATATATATAACATAACTATATATATATATATATATATATATATATATATATATCTTATATAACTTATATCAATATATATATATATATATATATATATATACACTTTGTTCAACTGCTGTTTCTCTAGTGCTTGCCCTAAACTTCATTTCGTTGCCAAATAAAGGGTTCAAAATATAATTCTGTTATGATAAAAGTTTTTAATATCGCAATATTTGTCTCCGATAGTTTTCCAATTTTTCTTTAATAATTATTTTCAAAATCGTCTTTCCTCCAATTTCTTCCACATTTACACAAATCTTTTACGTTTTATGTATTCAAATAATGAATATTAATTTGAAAACTTATTATTTTTTACTTTCTAATATAAATATATATATATATATATATATATATATATATATGCAAATATATATATATATATATATATATATATATATATATATATATATATATATATATATATATAAATTAAAATTTTTTAATATATATATATATATATATATATATATATAATATATATATATATATATATATATATATATATATATATATATATATATATATATGAAAAATGGAGAGATTAAAGTTTTTGCCAATAAATTTAATTACTTTCTTAGAATTTATTTTATTTTTTCTTTTTCACATCTAAGATTAAAAGATTTTTAAAACTTTTTTTTTAATTATTTAAAAAGATTTCTTTTGTCTTCCATTAATCGATCTCTTTTTTTTCCCTTTTTTTTTTTTAGAAAGATTAAAACAGGTTTTTTGAAAAAAGTTCTTTCAATGATTTATTTTGAGAACGTTTAAAAATAAAAATATAATAAAAATAAAAATTTTCCAATGAAAAAAAAAATTTGAACACCCACAATTTTTATTGATTAAAATTAAAAAAAAAAATTAATTCCTAATTTAGATTTCTTTAAAATAAATATTCTCATAAAAGGAAAGGGGGGAATGAAGTTAAAAGAAAAGTCCTTAAAATCCTAAACAGGTTTTGATGACGTCATTTTCGTTGCCATTGAGAGCCCGATGACGAAAGCTTTTAAATATTCAATCACTCGAATTTAGGTATTCATTCAGTTAGCAATAATCAACAATAATTTTAAAAAAAAGTAAAATAATTATGTATAATTATAATTATAATAATAATTACAGTATAACATAATAGTAGTAAGGGGGGGACAACTGGCAGCCAGACTGACATCCGGAAGTTGCAACCGAAAGTTGCACATGTTGCAAAGCAACATTTTGCAACATCCGGTTTTTCAAGCTTGACGTGTCAAGGTTAGGGTTTTTAAGGTCGGTGAGACCGAATTTAAGGTCTGGAAGACCGTTTTTTGAGGTTAAGCCTACCAAAAGGGGGCGGAGCCCCCCAAAAGGGGGCTTTTTAGTTCCTAGAAGGTTTTAAATGATCGGTAGATCATTTTTGATGGTTCCAATCGATTTATCGTGATCGATTACCCCTAAATCGATGTTTAAATCGTCTTTCTACGTGCTCTGGTTGGCATTTAACAATGAAAAATATATTCGAAAGAAAATAATTACTATAATTAACATTCGATTAATCGTTGTAGTAATAGAGCCACTTCCGAGGCCACTTCTTTTGCTAGGAAGGAATAGAGCTATCGCCTTCAAACTTGGTATATGATTATTGTGTGTGATAAACGGATCCCACGCGAGTTTTGGTGACCCTAGGTCACCCCTAAGGGGGTGTTGCCCCCATAGCGCCAAGGTCAAATTAGCCTTGAAAACCCTGTTAGGCTTAACGTATCAGGAGTAAGAGAATTTGGATGTGAGTATATATGATGACATCATCCTCGTCGGAACGAGATTACGTTCCTCTACGTCCCCGTAGAGGGAGCCCCCTAAAAAAAATTAAAATGATCTTAGAAGACTGAAACTTGGTGACAGGATAGAGGAGTCGGAGTCGGAGACGGAGATGGAGTTGGATTCGGCTTCGGAGTCCAGGGACCCCACCGGAGGGGGGTCCCCAGTTGAAAAAAGAAGAAGAAATGCATGGAAAGGAAGAAGAAGAAGAAAGGAAGAAGAAGAAAGGAAGAATGAGGAAGAAGGAGGAGGAAAGGAGGAAGGAAGAAGAATGAGGATGGATTCAGAGTCAGAGGAGTAGGAGTTGACAACTGCACCGGTGCTGGAGCCGGTGTGGTGCCAAGTTAATAAATATTTGTGTAATGATACAATTGTCTTTATATAGGTTATTGGATCGGCAAAAAATAATAATGGTTTCAGAACCATCAAGAAAAAAAATAAATAAATAAATAAAATTTCTTACACTTTTTATGTTTATAACTTACAAATTTACGTTTTTACATACCCTAAATCAGTAAATCAGTAAATCAAACCACTATCCAACCTCCCTCCTGACCATCTGTGATCTATTGATCTATTGATTAAGGTCAAATTTTTACTAAAATTGTAACGTTTTACATACCCTAAAGCAGTAAATCACTAAATCAAACCACTATCCAGCCACCCTCCTGTCCAATTGTGATCTATTGATCTATTGTTCATGGAATTGGAGTCTAATTTTTACACTAAATTTTCATATTTCCGCCCTAAATCGATAATCAGTAATCAAACCACCATCCATCCACCATTCAGCCACCCTCCTGGCCAGTTGTGATCTATTGATCTATTGATCTATTGATTCAAGTCACATTTCGAGTATCATTTTGGATAAACATAACATAAAATCAAGTTCTTTATACAAAGATCAATCAATATATGCTAACGTAACAAAGTTTTCACACTAATAACGCTAACATAGTATAACCTGAACTAAAAATATAAAGTACAACGACAAACCTAACATACCTTAAGCACGAATAAACTGCTAACATTAACAAAGTTCCACACTTTGCAACAGTAAAAAGTAACTAACATAGCATAAAAGAACCTACTCACACTTTTTCATGCATATCTTTAACATATCAATGTTAATTTTACATTAACATAGTAACATTTATCAAAGATTTATCA
Organism: Trachelipus rathkii; assembly: GCA_015478945.1. NCBI lineage: Eukaryota > Metazoa > Arthropoda > Malacostraca > Isopoda > Trachelipodidae > Trachelipus > Trachelipus rathkii. The sequence goes on along the minus strand of JABUQX010025374.1, from coordinate 11,083 downwards.
TATCCTAACCTAACTATTGTAATGAACTAAGAATAAATGACACACACACACACACACACACACACACACACACACACACACACACACACACACGAATAAACTGCTAGCATTATCAAAGTTCCATGTTAGAAAATTAAAAATTAAAAAAATTAAAAAAATTAAAAAAATTAAAATAAAAATAAAATTGGAGCTGAGGTTGTGGAGTGCGAGATAGAAAGGGCTTGAGGAGGGGTTAAAGGGGTTAGAGAATGAGAGAGATGAGGTTGAGATGGAGTAAGAGGGATGAGCCAGGGGTGTGGAGTGCTTGAAAGATGGGCTTGACGAAGAGGTTGGAAAGAATGGTTCCATTGAAGATGAAGATGGAGTGAGGAGAGATGACAGATGAGAGAGATGAGAGATGAGTTTAGATGAGGAGATAAAGATGAGTTAAAGATGTGCAGAGATTGGGCACAAGTATCAGTGTAAGATGAATTATAAAAAAATAGTAAACAAATATATGTATGTTTCAACTCAGGGAAAAAAAAATTATATTAGTTAACGTTTATAAAAAGAAAATGAAATTTGAATAAATATCAGTCTTCAACATCTAGAAAGATGGGTTATCTTTGCAAGATGCAATGCAATTGACGATATGTACATGTTAAGAACAGAATCAGTTATGTAAGCAGTAATAATGATATTATATTATTAAACGATAGTAACATTTATCAAAAAGATTTCATCATGTCCTAACTAACTATTGTAATGAACTAATAATAAATGACACACACACACACACACACACACACACACACACACACACACACACACACACACACACACACACACACACACACACACACAGCGAATATATGCTAACATAATGTCTTCCACATTAATAAAGCTAACATAGCATCCACTGAACTGAGAAAATAATGTACAACGACAAACCTAACATCTTAGGCCCTAATAAACTATTAACATTAACAAAGTTCCATAACATCAGTAAGGTAACTAACTTTACATACAAAACATATCCCTATTCATACTTTTTTTCCAAGCATATCTCCCTAACATATTAACGTTAATCATTGACACATTAACATTTATCAAAAAATGTATCATAACCATACCTAACCATCATAATACCTAATGAGTAAAGACGAATAAAGAAAAGTTTTTAGGCTTGTTTTGATCTAGTGTAAATGACAACAAAAAGCATGAAAAATGATTTTGGCTCCAAAAACTGCTTTACTGTAATTTAATCTTTCTCTTTTTCCATCTCTACTGAATTTAAATCTTTCCTTCTTAACTCTGGATCAGGCATTAAAGATAAATGACACATCGTTGGGAATAACGAAACTCCTCGTGAAGATATCAACAACAAGCGTAGAGATGCGGGAGATGTCATCGTATCAACACTGCGAAAAACTATCCTACTGAAGAAAATAGTGTATAAACACCCCTTAAATGTAATGAGATTCTTTCTTTCAACCAATCAGAAGAAAGTAAACAAAAATAACATACGAATGAACCATATCAGTTCAAAAGGGTATATATTCTCGATCGACAACAACAACAACAACAACATAGTACAAAGATAAGTTCTTTAGATATCATACTGTCCAACGAATATAGGCTAACGTAACATTGTTTTCACATTAATAATGTATAGCATTACCAGAACTAAGAAAATAATGTACAACGACGAATCTAACACAACTTAGCATGAATAAACTGTTAACATTAACAAAAAGTTCCACATTTAACACCTGTGAAGTAACTGACATTGCATACAAAACGTAACCTAATCATACTTTTTACCAAACATATCTCTAACATATTAACGTTAATTTTACATTGACACAGTAATATTTAATAAAAAATTTATCATAACCTTGTTTAATTATCATAAAGAGCACCGAAAGTATGCTAACGTAACAAAGTTTCCACGTATCAAGCTAACATAACATAACCTGAACTAAAGAATATGATGTACAACGACAAACCTAACACACCTTACACATGTATGAATAAACCACTAACATTAACAAACTTCCGCACTTAACAGCAGTAAAGTACCTAACACATCGTACAAACGTAACCTATTCACACTTTTGCAAGCATATCTCTAACATATCAATGTTAATTTTACATTAACATCGTAATATTATTATTTAACAAAGTTTAGCATAAACTTGTCACAATCATCATACTGACAAAGAATATAATGCTAACGTGACAAAGTTTTTACATCAACTTTGTAATATTTAACAAAATTCAATAATAACCTCGTCTAATATCATAATCCCCAGTGAATAATTTTGCAACCATAACAAAGTTTTAACCAAACATAACAAAAAATAACAAAATTTTATCCTGACATAACATAAAAATAAGTTCTTTGAATAAAATATCACAGTAAACCGTAATAGTTTACTGATTTTAAAGCAGTAAATCAGTAAATCAGTAAATCAAACCACCATCCATGCAGTCCCCTACCTATCCCACCCGCCTGTGATCATGAACTATTGATTCAAGTCATATTTCAGTATCATTTTTGGATAAACATAATATAAAAAAATAAGTTCTTTATATACTGACCTACAAATATATGCTTAACCAACAAAGCTTCAGCATCAATAAAACTAACATATTATCTAACGTAACTAAGAATATAATGTACAAATGCAAACCTAACAGACCTCGTATGAATAATCGGCTAACATCCTGAAAATTCCCCACTTATCAAAGGTAAAAGTAGCTAACAGGTCATACAATATACGATATGTTCCCACTTTTCGCATATCAGCAGCAGAGTGTTAACCGTATTATCTAACAAAATCCCTTAACAAAGTGACCAATCTATCAGATACCAACATCTTGAACTATGGATTGAACATAACATAAAAAGTGTCACTCGTTTCAGTATAACATCCAGTTGACCCTATGAATAAACATAGGCATTAGCAAAATTCTAGGGCAAACCCTAACATTACTCAACAAAAACTTAACCCTGGCTCACGTTTCCTAACACATCATCTCCAGTTAACACAGTAATATCTTACAAAAACTGCTTTATTTCTCTAACAAATCAGTGTTATTTTCACATTGTCATAGTAATATTTAACATAACGTACTAACTTACGAATAAACAGTTTTCATTAACCAAGGTATCTAAACAACACATTACCTTCCAAGAGAAATCAGGGGATACGCCTTGAGGTATGAGATCCTGCGAGGGGATCACCTGAAGGGAGTGTAAGCGGAAGCTTTTTGGGCCGGGCTGAGGCCTTACCCTCAGCTACGGAGGTTGCTTGCCCTGCACCACACCTTCCGCAGGGTGCTGCTGAGGGCCTCCTGCTCTTGAATGGCAATGTTGCTAGATACTCTTGGTTAATGAAAGCTGTTGCTAAAGTTAGTATGTTAAATGTACTATGACTTTAGTATTAACGCATTGACAGAAAGAGTTTTTAACAAAATATTACTTTGTGTTGGCTGATGATGCATGGCTCTAGGTGGCTGATTGGAAACAGCCTGTTCCAGGTTTGCCTAAATTTATATATTACGATTATTCATGGGTCACTGTGTTATACTCAGCTGACTTGCACGATGGCTGTGTCAGCCTCGCCAGACCAGTCGCAGGAGATTTCGGTATTTATCGGCGATGCGCTGACCTGTTAGCCGCACGCGCACGATAAGTGAGCCTGGTGCTGCGAATCTGCCAGATTTACGCCCAGCGACCACGACTCTTGGTCCCGTTCCATGTTATGTTAACAGCCGATAACTGGCTTTGTTGATTAGCCTATGATAAACAGATCAGCGCTGTAAAGAACATTTTTACTGTTATGTTTGTGAAATATGACTTTGATGTGGTTCAATAGTATATGATTTGTAACGTTGATATTTATTCAGAAGCTTATTTTATGTCGGGACTGGTATTTTGTTATGTTGGTTAAAGCTTTATGTTACAATTCACTGGCGATTCCTATTTAGACGGCGTAATTTTGTTAAATATAACCCACAAAGTTGATGTCTTTTTATTTGTCGTTAGCATTGTCTTTGTCGGCCATGACATGATTAGCGTTTGGTTATGCTTGCGGCTTTGTTATAGGCAATAACGTGATGCTGTTAGAAGATCTTCTTTACTGCAAAAGTGATAACTAGGCCCGTTTGTGTTAGGTACGTTAGATATGCGAAAATTTCGTTGGCTGTTGAAGATGTTTTATTCATCACGTAAAGACAACGTTCGGAGACGTCATTGCCATCGCTGTCTGTTAGCACACTCGGTGCTCTGGTAAGGCCATGACAATTCTTTATTAAGCATATTACTGTGTCAGCTTAAAATGGCACGTTAATATGACCAGAAGATATGTTGTGAACCCTACATCCCAATGTCGGCCCGCCAGTATGTTAATCGGCGTGGCAATTCAGCTGCCCAGAACGTATTCCGTCGTTGCTGTCTGCCGCTGCACCGGTTCTGTGCTGCCCATGTTGCATTATTGGCTGTGACACGTCCCTTTGGCGGTTGCCAGCTCTGGGAACGTGGCGGCGCTATGACCGGTATTGATTGTGTTGCCCGTCGATCGGCGATCTGTACCCGCTTTGAACTGACGACTCGCCACGTCTTGACTAACTGACGGCGAAAGAATCTCATTGACTGGGATGTTTACCACATGTTGACCATTCCCGCTTTGTTGATATTCACAGAAGAGGCGATATTATTCATTTGTCGTAAACAGATGACGCATTTACCGGTAGCACGGCGAAGAAATCCAAGTATAATAGTATTTATTGCATCACTATACATGGTTATAGCATAAATCATTTTTCATGTTTGCTTTCTGAGAAAGGAAGGTAAGAAGCAAGCCTATTTACTTTATTCGTCTTTTACTCATTAGGTAACCCCTTGACGGTTAGATATGGACCCATGTTACGTTTATTGATAAATGTTGTGTGATGCGTGTTGGAGACCCTTAACGGAGAAATAAGCCAGGTTACGTTTTATCAAAGGGTTGAGTTGCTACCTGGTGATGGAGTGGAGATTGTCTTCAGCTTTGATTTGGCCAGAGGCTATGTTGGGTTTGATCGTTGGCTACGACGCACCTGGTTCGCTATGTTCTTGCTAACATTAATATTAATTTCTATTAGCATACGACCATCTTATAACCAATATATATGTATATATTATCATGTATGTGTATTATTCATTGTCTGCGGTTCTTTACAATGGTTGAAGTAGAACATGTTCTTTGATAAATGTGCTATCGGCCAACAGCTATAATATCTCATTACTGTTTATAACTTTGTTCTGTTCCCAGCTATGGCACATCGTCAGCCCACGCCGCCAGCCCTATATTGGCGTTTGACATTTGGCAGAGGCTCATTTTTTATAAACGTTGGCTAATATAATTTTTTCTAGTTGAAACTTACATATATTGTTTACTATTTTTATGAATTTTATTTTATTCTTTAATAGACTATTCCTGACCATTTTATTTTTAATAAGTATTTTACAAATATTTACATTTAACTATTTTCATTTTTATTTTTGTTTTTATTTAGGTTTGTTTTCTAACTTTTTTTCAGTGGATTTTTGCATTCTTACGTTTATTTTATTTATTTTAATTTTTGATTACTTTTATTTTTCTTTGCAAGTTTTTATTTTGCATTTGTTTAATTTTTATTTTTATTACAATTTTTGAGCCGCTGGTACTGGGCACGGTACTAATGCATGGAGACACAACAATAACTGGCAGTTTATTTCAAATGCTAATACCAACTATTCATCAACCATTATGTGTGTGATATCATTATTCTTGGTTCATTGGTGGAGCCAGAACTATGATAAATCTTTGATAAAACCCACTATGTTAATGGCAAAATTAGCACGTACCAGATAACTTGAACAAGAAATAGTCGTCCACGTGGACCAGACAGGCACACGACAGTATTAGCGAGGGTTGTCGCCTTTAAAATGCGTTATACACCAGTTCAGGCCTATATTGCGTTTGTCAAGCAGTAATAAGCTTTTTATTTGTTTTTAACGCCTGTGACCGATCTTTAGCACATAAAAACGGGGCACCCGCTGACCCATGTTTATCCCAAACTCAGTGACTTAATCAACAGATGGCGTGTCAATATATCAAATAGATCACAGCTTAATGGAAGTATTGATGATTGAATGGACGGTTTAGATTTATGACCCCGATTTAGACATGTAAAACGAAATTACAGCCAAAGCTTGACCGCTGTATCAACGTGAACATCAATAGATACGAACTGATTTGTTTGCTGAGGCGTAACCAAACGTTACTATTTAGTAAGCTGACGCTAATAGATCAATAGACTCACAGATGATCGCGGGAAGTACTGTTTATTAAATTAACGACTTTGTATCACAGCAATGGAAAAGGAAAATGAAACTTTTATTTATTTATTTATTTGACACTGCGATGGTTTCTGAACCATTGACCTTTCGAGAATCTGGGCAGCGGCTGCAGGCGACCATGCGGATGTTGCCAGCTGACGCGCGCAACATTGCCTGCCGCCATTCTTCGTTGCTGCGCCATCGGCGCTATTTCGCTTCACTCATTCTTCGCTTTGCTGCTGGCTGGCTGGCTGCTTTGCACGGGAGACCCCGTGGTCCTGAACTCCAGCAGCCAGATGCTCGACTCCGGCTTTCTATCCTGTCTGCAGGCTCAGTCTTGTTAAATTTTTAATTTTTTGTGAACGCGTCTCTTGCAGAGAGGACTTACCAAATGTCGTCTCCGACACCGTCATCTGCAGCTGCATCAGATTTCGCTCAGCAAATAACAGGGTTTCTGTACGACGCGGCATATAGAGCAGCACCCCAGGAGTAGACTAGGAAACTCGCGTTCGTCGGTTGCGCACGTAATCGCGCCCACCAGAAGCTGGCGCGACCGCTATTCGCTCACAGCAGAAAAATGACCTGTACTACGGCGATTATCGGTGTTATTATAGTGGTCATTTTTGCTTTCGGTATATTTTCGTGTATAACCAGAAAGCTTATGCGCGTGAACTGCTGTATCATTTAGGGTAATGACTCTGTAAATGGTGAAATTCATCGCCGTTCATTAAAACCTTCAGAACTAAAAGCCCAGAGCTCCGCTTTGGCAGAGCTAAAGGCAGTCTTTCCAGACAAACCTTACCTAACCTTGTTTACACGTCAGCAAACTCAGATCGTTTTTAAATGTTGCTTTTGTATATTGCAACTTTCCACCGGATGTCATTCTGGCACCAGTTACCTTACTACATAATATTATTCTCATTTCGAGTGACATCCTATACCGCCAAAGTATCGTAGCCTTTCCTGACCATTTTTTTTAGTTAGTTAGTTAGTTAGTTAGTTAGTTAGTTAGTTAGTTAGTTAGTTAGTTAGTTAGTTAGTTAGTTAGTTAGTTAGTTAGTTAGCTACTTAGTTAGTTAGTTACTCTTCTGCTACAGAGATGGGAAACTTTTTATTTGATATCATTTTTGTTATTTTGACTTTTTTTTTTAAATAATTATAAAAGGGTTACTACTATTTTACTTACCGTGTTATAATAGTAAACATGTGGCTGCTTATTCGCTGCTAATATTTCGATTCAAGAGGAAACTTTGTAGTTTTCAGCATCACATATAACACTCATATCCTTATCAAGGCCATTATTGATGGTGAATTTAAGAAATTAATTGAAGGAAACAACTCTTCAAATGAATAAAAGTAACTAAGCATTGTCGGTGTAATGAAAGATTAGGAATCATTAAAAAGCATTGAAAAGACCCTCATTCATGCAGAACAAAATTCCTTACCAAAGTTTTTTTTTTTAAAAGATAAACCAATGTTTTCGCTGATGCAAAAGAGTTTAGTAAGGAATTCTGTTCTGCAAAAATGAGGCTCTCCACACTGCTTTCTAAGGATTCATGTTCTTTCATTTCATTCAAGACTCATGGTTCTACTTCTTGCTCTTGCGTTGTCATATTCAGGTCAATATATTTTACTTTCCATACTGCAGTGACTGCACTTTTTGGAAACCAATTGATTCCATCTCCAAGTTACTGATGTCAAGTCATTCAAACTCTGCAGCTGAAGGTCTTTATATTAAACAGAATGAGAAAATTGAATACATTGCAAGGTGACATCAATTTCTCTGAATTGGGAAAAATCTCTGTGATGATGAATATATGACATTTTTTATTATACTAAAATGTTTTTGAATACATAAAATAATGGAGAAAGAGGGCAGGGTCCCAAAACAGGCCAGCAATTCTTTGACGGCACCAGCCCCACCACAGAAGGTGGTCAACTTGCAAGTTATCATTGGGGAAAGTAGGATGAGGGTTTACCTTTGAAAGACGCCACTCTTGGCTTTTCTGAGGCTAGTTGTGCAAATGACTTTTCTTAATAATTTTTTATTAAAAACAAATGTGTCGTCTGTAATAGTTTGTCGTTTATGAATAGATGAAGCCTACTCCAGTGTAAGAAGAATGTAGAGATAAGCGCGAAACCGACCAAGCCATTGGACCATGGGGTGCACTGGGATACGCCCTAACATTCCATAAATGACCAATAGGGAGTAATCTCATCTCTTTGGCTAATCCACGTCCTCACATATATATATTAATATATAATATCTATATATATATAATTTATATATATATATATATATATATATATTATACTATATATTACTATATATATAATATTATTATCTATTTATATATATATATATACTATATATATATATATATATATATATATATATATATATATATATATATATATATATATATATATATATATATATATTATATATATATATTAATATATTATATATATATATATATATTATATATAATATTATTATATATATATATATATATATATATTCTAATTACATATATATATATATATACTATATAAATATATTACTATATATATATATATATAATAAACATTATATATATATATATTATATATAGTATTATTATATATATATTATATATATATATATATATATATATATATATATTATATATAATAGTATATATATATATCATCTATATATTATATATACTATATTTATATTATATATTATAATATATTATATATTATAATACTTTATATATAATATATATATTATAATATATTATATACTATATTATAATATATATATACTATATATATCATATATATATATATATATATATATAGAAAGAGACGAAGTAATGGTAAAAAGGACTGAAAGGGTTTATGATTCGCTTTCAAAGAGAAACTAAATATATAAAATGAAATAATATTCTCATAATATAAATATAAAAATATGTTTTCCGTCTTTGATAAATTATTTTGTGACTCCCTCAAATAATCCTCAATAAGGCGATTCCTCCTCTCTTAAAAGACACTGACCAACGCCTTTCTCTCTCTCTCTCTCTCTCTCTCTCTCTCTCTCTCTCTCTCTCTCTTCTCTCCTTCTCTCTCTCTCTCTCTCTTTCTTTTTTTTTTTTTTAACTTACTCACTGCTCTGGTGGATTTATGTAGGTCTTTGATCTTTTTCCACTCAAAATACATAAATATTTCGTATGTGTTTTGGTTTACGTCTACATCTCAGTGTATGGCATTTATTTATAAGAACGAAACGATACATAATTTTGATATTCCTTCTGCTGCTGCTTCGAATACGTAGAGAGGGACCAATACTTTAAATAATACAGTTTTAAAAAAATCTTATCTTTATCATGACTGCAGGTTAGTTAAAACTCCGTTTAAAAGCAAAGATCCGCATTAACAAGATTGAACAACCTAAGGACAGGGTATTCGAACTTTACTGACTATCTATCCTAAATACCTTGATAATTTAAATTCCACATGTGAACACATTCCTTTGATCTCTACTTTCTTTAAATACACATTCTGGATGATATCAATATGCATCAAAACCAATGTACTTCATTTAATTCTACAGATTTAATTAACGAACTCGTCAACCAATTCTCTATGTGCATTAACTTGTGCAGTTAGTGCAGCCTCCTCCTCGTGCCACTAAACGTCACACTTCAGAATCACATGATTCTTTATCTCATCCCAGAACACAAGTATATCTATATATCCTCCGTAACATAGAAAACTCCTTCCTTCCTCCTTTGAAAATGCAATAATTTTTATGGTTCCTCTTCTTCACGCCCTCTGGCAATTCGAGAAAAATGGCAACTTTAGCTTTCCTTCTTTTTCTGCTCCTCCTCCTCCTCCTCCTCCTCCTCCTCCTCCTCTCCTCCTCCTCCCTCCTCCTCTCTCCTATCGCTTCTTTTGATGGAACGACTGCTGCTCTTTTACCTTCAACTGAAGCTGAACTATTCGCACATATTTTTTTCTTTAATTCTACATTACAGAAACTCTCTTATAATACACCTCCACCCTTGAAGAGAGCTCGTTGACTCGTCAATCTACACAGTCGCTTCATTCTTTTTCTTTCCAACTCTGGCCCCATACTTAACCCTATGCCTCCTCTTAATATCTACCACTAATGGTAAGTCAAATAGCTTCACTCTCCTAGCTTCTATTTTCCCCCACTTTTCGATGACTTAAAAATACTTTCAGAAGCCGTGTACGGGTTCATGTCGCCCTTTAATTCATCAGATCCTGAAATGAATTCACAAACTCTGGTGAAATATGTGAAACCCTGGTCTTTCCAACATTTCAGTGAAACCGTTATTTAATCAATAAGGAAAATGACAATTTAATTAGATTTTAGAACTCGGTGCCAAAAAATACCTACTACTAAACTATGTTATAAATTAGAATATTCATAAAACATAATCAGTTCCTATATGATAGCGGAGCCAATCCTCATAACAACTTCATTCAAGCTAGCAAGTTGTACCACTTTACCAATGAAAATCCTATAAACATATTGATGCAAAAACCTGTTTCTAAATACACATCACAGACTTTAGGAAATCCACGATTCATTGACTCTTTTCTCAACAAAATGTAATATCTTTGGGAGACATAGAACCTAAATTGAGCTCCCTGATCTAATCACATTCACGGATGAATAATGTATTTGAACACAGTAGTAGACAAAATGCTACGAGGGGTTCA
>JABUQX010025373.1:0-45454 GCA_015478945.1 Trachelipus rathkii | reverse complement strand
CTATCATTTGGTTACAGCTAGTTGGCCTTCCAGATATAGGTTAGGGCCTAGATGGGGGGCTTTTAAAATCCATTGGTTAGGGCTGTTTTGCTTTAAATCCATTAGGTTCGGGTAGGTTTGGAGCTTTTTAATCCATTGGTTAGGTCCTGTTGAGGGCTTTTAAGTTTAGTTAGGATAAAGTTTGTAGGTAGACGTTAATATATATATATATTATATATATTTATATTTATATATTATTATATATTTGTTAATATTATATATTATAATATTATATAATATGATTATTATAGTTTCAATAATCGTATATCGATATTTATGATATACGATATCAAGGTCCGTCGTTGTTTGCAGTTTTACCTATATATATTAGTAATATTATATTATATATATATATTAGTTTATTATATATTATATATACTATATTATTATATCAGTGGCGGCTCGTGGCTAAATTTGGAGAACTGATTTTACCAGTATATATTTATTTAATATATATATATATATATATATTATATATATATATTCTATTATATATATATTATATTATATTTATATATTTATATATATTATTATATTATTACTATATATATATTGTTTCTGTGAATCTCTTCATCTTCTGTGTTTCCGCTGAATTTAATCTCCCCTCCTTTAGCCTGCATCTGTTCCTTGTTGCTTATCTGGTGATTGCAGTAGTGGATGAAATTGTTGGCGTGCAATACCCTCCCTGATCGGTTGCCCCGGTGGTGGTGGTGCAACTGCTAAAAAAAAAAAAATATAGGCCTATATATTTTATTTTTTCGTAGTTTTGATTTTTTTTTTTTTTTTTTTTTTACAGATTTGTAGTTATTCCTACAATGATATTAAGTGGACGGGATGATGCAAAAGTTTTCGAATTGATTTTAATTTTTTTTTTTAAAATCAACTTAATAAAAAAAATTCAATTGAAATCTCCCGAAGTCGATACTGACCAGAAAAAATTACATATTGGCTCGCATATAAAGAGGATTACAATGTAAAAAATAAAAATAAATTTAGGGGGCTCGAGCCGACGCGCGGGACAGAGGGGGGGCGTTTTCCCTACCGTAGGCGGAGGGGGGAAGGACCCGCGACCACCCAAATGTCAAAGAGGCGGGGGTTCCGGGACCCTCCGGAGGGGGGAAAATAGTCTACCCTGTTGTTCCCGAGGCGGAGACCCCGATCTGCATCTTTGTTAGGTTTACCTGTTTAGTTTAAAAAATATATTATTAAACTGACGGAGTCGTAAACGTAACAGGTCCTTTATTTTTGAAATCATGTCGTACCATTAAATGATTGCTGGATTATTGTATAGAGTTGAAAACAAAAAAAAAATGATCAAAAAATGATCGAATGTAATTTTTGAAGTTATTGTATTTATATATATATTTATCTATTATTATTCATGATTATATTTTATATTATATATATATATTATTAATTTATCTATATATATATACTTATATATTATTATATAGTATATTATTAGTAATTGTGCCGAACCCTTGATGGTTCTTCCATCTCTCTTGTTGATATTGCAATACCCAATACCGATACCATACATATTGGATTTCCGCAAAATACCCCATACCCAATTACCCCCAATACTTCCTATATTTTTTATTGTAATTTTTGTATTGTTATGATCAAATTATTTATATTTTAGCAACTGCAATTAGTGCTTACTTTGGGGGCGAGATAACAAAATTTTTAGATAACCATTTATTCAATTAGGTATAAATATTTAATTCTATTATGAATTGAACATTTCTCGTTTATAATCACCTTTTCCTTATTTATTTTAACCAAGAAAAAGTTTTATTTTATGATGATTATTATTATGATTAGAATTAAGTATTATTCGTAACTCAGCACAACATGTTTTCTTCACCAATCACCTAAAGTATTTCACACATAAGATTTAAATTTTATACCAATGATAATTCGTCTAACTGATATCGCCGTTGCCTAGTCAAGAAGATCCAGATAGGGTGATGTGGATTCTTTTGAATAGTTACATCTTCGAGATATTCTCTTTTAAGACAAGGGACTAAGAATTCCCGACGGAGTTTCAACGCCTTAAATTTTGTTACCACTTTGCACTTTTTTTTAAATTTGTAGAATGGAAGCTGGATGAAATTTTAACCCAAGTCCCTAATTACTGATGCTATAATCCAAACTTTGTGAGACATTCGATCCAAAAATCTGTCAATATGGGCCCATACAATATAAACCAATACTTTGGAATCCCTTATATTATATTTTCTTATATATATATATATTTTATTATATTGTACTATTATATATTATTTTATATATATTATACTATATATATATATATATCACTATTTATATATGATATAAACAATATAATATATATATATTCATTATATATTATTGTGTGTGTCCCCCTGTCCTCGTGCTGTGTGTGTGATGTGTGTGCCCTCCGCTGCTCTGTTTGTGCTCGTCCGGCCTGCCCCCCCCCCACCCCCCCAATATTACTGTTGTGTGTGTTGTTGTGTGAAATTTATATCTTTTGCACTTACAAAATTTATCAAAGATTATTTTTTTTTTCTTAAAAATTGATGTACTAGAGTCGCAGGCACATTACAGGGTTGCCCTATACTTAAAGAAATGGAATATGTTCATGCTAAAGAGTAAATTGGCACTCGATCAGCTACTATAAAAGGGGGACAGTTGAAATTTCACGTCGGCGGCATTATGCCTGAGGATTCGAATGAGATTTATATATATATATGATAAGTATTATATATTATATTATAATATATATTATATATATATATATTATATCTTATATATATATATTAGATATATATATATATATTATTAGTTATATTTAATATTATTTATATATATTATGATAATTATTATATATTATAATTATATTATTATAGTTAATGCAGACTTTTTAATATTGTTTTGGGTCATTAAGTTCAAGTAGGCGTTTGCCTATCTGCTACCCCCAAGCGCCTGATATATCAATTTTATTAATATAATATATAATTATTTTATATTATTAAATTATATATATTTATAGATCTATATATATTAGTATATATTACTATATATATTTATATTATATATATTTATTATTAATTATTATATGTTATATAGTAAGAAAATCAATTTGATATTATTATTAATTTTAATGGTTTGGCTGATGCTTCCAAGGCCTGACGTTAGTTTGAACATTAAGCGAAGTCACAGAAAAGAGACTTTTTTTTTTTTTTAAGATAACACTAAGAAATATGCTTAAACGATGAAAGTTTTTAATTAAATTTTTTAAAAATATAATAGAGAAAATTTCATTTTTTTGAACCAAATATTAAGCTAAACATTAAATATTTTTAACAATAGATTAAATTTGCAGTAAAGCATTTAAGGAACAATTTATCACAAAATTTTTTTAAACATACAAATTGTAAACTCGCTTACATCCTAATTATACCTATATTATATATATTAATTACATGGGCGGCTCGTCATAGGCACGCGGAACTGCAGCCCCCGCCTAAAATTTCAGACTAAGTCAACATAACTACACACACTTGGTTATTTCTTGTACACTCTATCTCTTCTCTCTCTCTCTTCTTCTTTTCTCTCTCTCTCTCTATCTCTTCTTCTTCTCTCTCGCTCTTTATATATATATATATTATCTTATATATTATATATATTATATATATTATTATTAGATAATAATATATATCACTTTATTATATATAGATAATTTTGTCGAACAATTTATTCATAGAATATAGGAGGGAACCAGATCTATATTGTGTCCGAAATCTCTCTATGTGTAAAGTTTTTACTGTGTATCCGAGCGAGAGGAGTTGTCCGTGAGTGTAGCTTAATAAAGTTACATTGGAACTTTTGGAAATTTTGTTCCCGTCTTTTTGAAAATTTTCTGAGTTAATTTTTATTCTCCTTTAAATTTCGTTCTTTGTCATTTAATGTCGTTTTTCAACCATTCGCATTATGTAGATTTTTAGGTATATATATATATATATTATATTATATAATATTATTATATATTATATTATATATATATAATAATATTACTATATATATTATATATATATATTATTATATATATATATTTATTATATATATATTATATTATTATATGTATTTATTTATATATTTTATATTATATTATTATATATATATATATATATATTATATATAGATATATATATATATATATATTATAATATATATATATATATATATTTATAGTTCATCCAGTTTTTAAGCCAGGGTATCTTATTTGAGATTAAAAAAGCAGCCGTAGGTCCTGACAGCGGCATTTGGAACTTTTGAACAAATTACCGTTTCGCGATCATCAGTTCCCATCATCGGATACAAATGACAAATAATGAAATAGAAGACAAAAATGGTGTTTTGTCTGCTTTTTAGCCTAGCTTGTATTATTTTTGTGTGAAGTGTTTTAGCCGAGGGATTAGTTCTTGACCCTTAATTTTTAAATGAGTTTCCTTCATAAATAAAATTTATGTAATCTTTTTATATGTTTATTATCAGTGTTGTTCTGAGGATTTCTTGTGTTTTGTATTGCTTATTTATTTAATGTAATTTAATAATGTGTTTAATGATAATAATTAGATAACAAATAGTTTCATTTTAGTTCAAATTTTTTATTTTTATTTTTATATCTTTGCCTGTTTCTTTTCCATATTTATCATTGTGTAGCCTTTCCCTTTCTATCAATGTTTTATAGTTAATGTAATTTGTATTTAAAGTTTTCCAATGCCGCTGATTGTTGGAGCTTCGTGCTTTTTTTTATTCTCACTTTATATATATATACTATATAATGTATATATTTTATATTATATAGTATATATTATTATATATATATTATATAATATATAGATATATATATATTATATATAACTATTATATATATTATATATATATACTATTGATAATCTAATGATATACGCCAATTGAATATACATTATGTAATTTATATATTATATATATATATTATATTATATAATATATATATTATATATTTATATATATTTATTATATTATTAATTATATGATATTTATATTATAGTATATTATATATTATTTATATATATTAGTATCGAAATTTACCGACATTTTTTAGGTTCGGTAAATATAGTTATTTGTTTAAGATTACTGTTTTACAGATTATACTGACGGAAATTCGTTTTTTGATCAGAGTAGAAAATAGCAGAAAAAATAAAATATTTTTATTTACGTAAAATGGTTAAAACCGAATTGTAAAATTTTGTAATCGTTACGTTTATACAAGTTTATTTTTTTTTTTGATTTGTTTTCTTCTTTACTATATTGTTCATTAAACTTACCCTATTTTTTAATGAAAATTTATTTCATTTTCGTGCATATTTTTGACTTACCTTATGCCCTAATTTATTTTTTTTTTAGGTATTTTTATTATTATTAATATTTATACTGATAAATAACTAATTAATTTATATAATCTATTTTATTATTATTAGTATTATTCATTTGATTATTTTATTATTTTTATTATTATTATTATTATTATTATTATTATTATTATTATTATATATTATTATTATTATTATTATTATTATTCATTATTATTATTATTTATTATTATTATAT
This sequence comes from Trachelipus rathkii, assembly GCA_015478945.1. Taxonomy (NCBI): domain Eukaryota; kingdom Metazoa; phylum Arthropoda; class Malacostraca; order Isopoda; family Trachelipodidae; genus Trachelipus; species Trachelipus rathkii. Next base: position 39,778 of record JABUQX010025373.1, on the reverse strand, counting down.
TATTCATTATTATTTTTTTATTATATTATTATTTTGATTATTTTTTATTATTTAACAAATATTATTCTAATACATTACAAAATTAATTAATTATATAATATATTCTAACAATTATTTTTAAATCATTTTGTAAAAGGAAAAAACAACAGGAAAATAGACAGAGAGTATTGAAATATTGAAGTTTGAAATTTATATTTACGTACGATAGATATGACTATTTTTAAAAACTATTTTATATTTGTACTGCTTTTAATTTTTTCAAATTAATTTGTAATAAAAAAATTTGTTTACAAGAATTTTATCATTTTAATTCTTTTTAATGCACTGTTGGTAGATTAAAATTTTATTGGATTTAGTTGTAATGCAGAGAGAATTATACTGGATAAAAATTCAATCGGCATTATTTATGGTGGAAACCTACCAGAATTAAAGTTATATATATATATATTATTTATTATTATATATATATACTTATATATAATATATTATTATAAATTATATATTTTGATATTATATAATATATATATATATATATTATATATATTATTTATTATATAATATATATTATATATTTATATGTATGCATCTATTTTATGATTGTATCTGTTTTGTTTGTATTATTTTATGTATATCTATTATTATTTTTATCTATTATTTATATTTAAATACTTATTATTTATTATCTTATATAGATATATTTATATATTAGTATATGATATAATATATTATATATATATGATATTGGTGGCCATATGTAGGGTAGTCGCATGCAGTGTGCAGGATTTTTTGCGTTCTATGTCGTTATCACGTGTTAATGTATATGTGAATATGATGGTGTATAATAAGAAGTATAGATTTAAGGTTTATATATAGGTTATATATTATTATATAATGTTTATATTATTGATTATATATTATATATATATAATATTATAATATATATTATATTATTTTATATTATTATATTTATTTTTATATTATTGATTTTATATATATAATATATATATATATTATATATATATTAATATTATTATTTATGATAATTATATATATTCTATATATTTATTATTATATATATATATATATAAGATTCATATATATTTGTAGGATATTGTAGGGTTAAGTTTGAGTGGGGAGGAAATTGCGTGTTATGTCGTTATCGTGTTATGTTGTAGTGAACTATGGTGATATATAAGAAGTTAGATTAAGGTACAACGTTCGAGTGACGTCTTAGGGGCGTGGTTAGATGTGAGAATTGATAAAATGAGGAAATGACGTGTTATTGAGTTCGTGTGAAGTGAAGTAGTAATAAGGAAAAAATGACGAAGTGTATTGAGTTTGTCTATGGGAAAGCATGGAATGATTGTCGGTTGGTTAGGTGTGGCAAGTGTAAGGAATAGCTCTTTGATTTGGGGCTATGCATTTTGAGTTTTATCGCAAACTGAAATGTCGATTTTCTTCTTTCAGTCAATTTTGACAAATTGAGAAACTGCAGTTTTTTTATTATTAATATCCTAATCGTCGTTCGGGTGTTTTCCTGTGTTCTATATTGCTTTGGTGTATTTATATATATATATATTATTATATATATTATTATATTATTATATATTAATATATATATTATTATTATTATTTATTATATTTATATTATACTATATTATATATATATATATTATTATATATATATATATTTTTAAATATATATATATATATTATATATATATATCTTTATATATATTATATATATTATATTATTATTTATATAATTATATATTATATATATTATATATAATTATATATCAGAATTCTAATTACTATATATATATATGGATACTTTATAAAGAGGGTGACTCCGTTTATAGGGGGAAATTTTCGTAAGAAAAGAACAACGACTTTCTAATTATTTCTAAAAGACCCTCCCAATTTTTTTTATTGGTTATTCCAGTAAATAAAATTTTATGCATAATTTTATTAGGTTAATTTTTATAAAATTAAAAAATATTTTTTAGTATTATGGATTCCTTTAAGATTAGCAAAAGATTATTATTATTTTGTTATTTTATTATTTTTTATTATTATTATTATTATTATTTTATTATTATTTTTATTATTTTATTTAGTATTATTATTATTTTATTTTAGTATTATTATTTTATTATTATTATATTATTTATCATTATTATATTATCTTTATTTTTTTTTTTATTTTTATTTGAATATTTTATTATTTTATTATTCATTTATTATTATTATTATTATTATTATTTTTATATGATTGTTTTATTATTTTTATTATTATTATATTATTATTATTATTATTTTATTATTATTATTATTATATTAATTTACTTTATATGAATTTGATTTTTTGTTCTAAGTTCTTTAATTTTTTATTTTTCTTTTTATTTCGATAATTTTTATTTATGGAGTATTTTTTATTTTTAAAAATCACACCCATATAACACTTAATAACACTGCATGTCCAGGTAAATCCGGGATAAGAGGGGGCCGAAGTCCCGACCCGGATCAAAAATAAATATGGTAAATATCAAATATAATTTATGTATTTTATAATAGGCGTCTTCTCAATTTACGTTAACATTCATCACTTAAACTTTTGAATTAATTTGCTAGCTTACCTTCATTTTTATAGCTACTGGTGAAGCACAAAAATGTTATTCAATTCTTTTTATTTTTTGTTAATTAATTATTATTATGATTTGAAAAATAGTATTTACTACCTGTATTTACCTAAAATCATTGCATTATTTTACAATTTTTTATTGGATTTCCGTTTTGAGTCAACCGTTTAAATAGACTATATTATTATCATATATAATTATATATATTTATATTATATATTATATATATATATATATAATATTATATATATATATTAATATAATTATATATATTATATATTATATATATATATTGAGATTTGATTATGAATTCTGCATATCTGAAATTCGGTTGATTTGAATGGAATATTTTCAGTCGACGTAGTAGATAACAGAAGAAGATGTACTCTTGCATGGTTTTAGGGCTGGGGGGAACCTGTACCATAATTTTTCCCATTGACCCTGCCATAGGAAACTAGGAAAAAAAACAGAGACAGGCCTAGCAAGCCAACGTAAGTTAACCGTTTTGATTAGTTAAATTTTATGCCTAGGATGCAGTTGAATCGAAGGTTGACGAACAAAGCCGTGATAAGGACTAGGAAAAAGGTACACGATACCGAATTGCCACTATAAAAATTACTTTTGCCGGAAAGGAGGAGGGGCGTGGGTTTGATGGAAAGGAAGAATTGGATGTGTTGGGGGTTGTGAGGTGAGGTCCGAGGAAGTGGAACTAAGAGATTAAATAACGACTATGTAATGATCTACAGGGGAGAGAGGAGAGAGAAGGACGGAAAGTAGCGATTCATCATGAAACCGACTCTATGATGTATGGAAACTTGTTAAAATGACCAAGATCTAATTGCGTAAGTTGCAGAGAAGGAGAACTTGAGCTTATCAAGTGCTATGCGCGCGAAGGGAAGCAGTTGAGGAAAAATGGAATTAAGGGCCGTGCTCCAACACCTATGACGTTGTGATAGGAGAAAAGCAAAAAATAATGGGGGATATGAACGCCAATGTTGGAACCCGTAAGGGGCGAGGGCCGATAGGTACTAGGGATTATGGAATTGGGGAGAGTAAGGTTGATGGGGTTGATCGGACTTTGCGGATGAGAACACATGGCTGTTCATGAATACTTCTGCAAACATGAGAAAGCAGAAATGGACGTGGTATGTGGAGTGTGAGGACGAGACCATGGGACATCAATGATTGAATGAGCTAGTTACGATAAGAGGATGTTTGAAGACGTGAAAAGCTTACCCACGATTTCACTAGATTGGACATGAGAATGGATTGGGTACCGATTTTGGAAAAAGGAGAAAACAAGGAAGATAACAAAAGAGATACTGTTGGAAAAGCTGAGAGTGGATGGTGTGGTAGAGATTTTTAATGAAACTCACGCAAGAATTCGAAGGCACAGAAGAACAGAAACGGCAGGGCAGAGTTGAAGGCTTAAAAAGAGTAGATCGATTGCGCAGCGAAATACGGGAAAGAAAAAAGTCGCTGGGGTAGGAAGAGACGCATGGTGGAATGAGGATCTGTTAGAACGCGTGAGCTCAAACACGAATTAGGAAATTGGCATTGAAGACAAGAACGGAGGGACAGGATAGAATATGATAAAACGCAAGAAACCTGCGGAGGATGCAAAAGGAGAATAAGGACATTACTTGGAGAAGGATAGGAAGAGAACTGAAAGAGTAAAGGCACGGGAAAACTTTTATATGAATGGCCAAGAGCATGAGAGGAATAAAGAACCAGGAATGCATTACGGTTTGAATAGAGGAGAACTTTCTAGAGGCAGAGAGGAGCGAGTAACGAAAGATTGGAGCGAGTTTTTCGAGGATATTGAAGTAGAGGAAGGAGGAGGGGAATGGATGAAATACCACGAGAGTGTAGGACAAGAACATGAGGATTAGGATTGAAGTAGAGATAGGAGAGTGAAGAAGCAGTTAGTATTTTATTAAAATGGGAAAAGTGCAAGGATACCGATGAGACCTGATTAATAAATATTCAAACAGGAGAGAAATAACTAAATGGTTGACAAGATTGTATAAACCAAGTATGGAAAGGAAAGAAAATTACCAAAGAATGGAGGAAGCAGTAATTGTCCGTACATAAGAAGGGAGGATAGAGATATGCGAAATTATGAGGAATAGTTATGTTGGTGAGGGGGAGTAAATATCGTGGAGGGATCTTAGAAAAGTTAGGATAGGGCAGGCAAGATGGGAAAATGGCAGCACGAGTTCAGACCAGGAAAAGTACTATGAATATAAAATTTACATGAGTGAATGATGAGAAATAATTAGAGTGGATGAGAGGCGTTCATGCTGCATTCATAGAATTGGGAAAAGGTTCGATAGGTATAGGAGGAGACTGTGGAGGAGTGCATTAGAAATTATCCGATGTATGCCATACAGCAAAGTTGGATTAGAGCATTAGGCAAGATCCATTTGGGGTGGGGCTGGGGCTCCGTACTTTCACCCACTAAACATGGAACATAAAATTCGAATTTTCAGCCGATTTGGACTATATAAACACAAAAAGTAGCTTGTTTTTGCATCTTAAACGTTGATTTCCGGGTTTACCATATGTCAATCAGATGGAAATTCCAAATTATGTGCCATTTTTATAAGGTGGGGCTGGAAACGGGCGGGGAACAGCCCAGCCCACAAAAATCTTGCCTTGAAGAGTATGTATGAAAATCCATAAATCGGTTTTAGGAACCAGTAAGAGAGAGTGGTTTTTGAAGTGAAACGGGGGTATAGACAGGGAAGTGTTTATAGTCAACATGCTCTTTGGCATTCTACTGGAAGCTGCTTAAAAGGATATGATAAGGGAAAATAGGGAGCACACTTTGTTTAATGCGGATGATGCGGCAGTGGATATCAAGTAGGCTCAACGACCTGCAAGAGTGCTGATAGGGAACGACGAGAGGGTATGAAGTCATGGAGAGCATATAAACGTACGAGAACACCGGAAATAATGGTGATTGCAGAGGAGAGGGAGAGTAGTAGTTGAACATAGAGAATTCAGCGACTTTAGCAACGTGAATAGATAATTTAAGTATTTGGGGTGGGATATTGGACGATGCAAGGGAAGACAGATTGAGGTTGAACAGGAGAATGAGATTTTAAAGAATGTGGAATGTCTTACCCTTTCCTAAAGGAGAAAGTTTAAAAGTTTAAAATATTATATATAAAACAATTCTGAGCCGATATTGTATGTAGGTTATCTGAATGTGGGCAATCGAATACGATGCAAAGCAGAAATAGAACGCTGTACAGAAATGAGGAGAAGTTTAGAACTCAATTTAGGGAGTTCTTGGAGAGCAGAATGAGAGCGAGTGGTGGAAGAGAACTGGAGTGAACTGTTTTGGAATGCCGTGAGAGGGAAAAGGTTACGATGGTTGGGACATGTGAAAAGAATGAGAGAGGGGTAGAGATTGAGAGCGATGATGGATTGGGACCCAGGGTAGGGGCAGCCAGGGGACCGAGGAGAGATGGATAGACCTCGTGGCAGAGCCAGTACAACGTAGAGGGAGCAGGACGGTAGAGGAAGTAGAGGAGGAAGAACTTTGAAGATAGAAATGTTGGAGAAGATCATGGCAGGAGAGCACTGACGTTTTACCTAAGGATGGATGTACAAAATATATTTAATATTATATTATTATATATATAATAATATTATTTTATATTATATATATATATATATATATATATATATAATATATATCTATTAACTATTATTATATATTATAATATATATATTTATATATTATATTATATTTATATATATATATATATATATTATTATATATATATATTATATATTTATATATATACTATTCATATATATATATATATTATAATATATTTATATAATATATATTTGAATTCAAAGAGTTGTTACGAAAGGCTTGAACTTAAAAAATAACGAAGATGGAAGACATGATCTATTATCTCAAACAAAATTATTGTTTTGTTTTCTGATTTTTGACAGCAAATTTCAAGCAATGGTCGAATTTGGGAAACCCACTTTATTGCTTGGTATGAAAATTGCCAAAGACAATATTGATGATGGTCTCCATCATATGGAAATTTTAAGAGTTTTGTAGTTCAAACAACTAAGATATGCATTTTTATTTAGATCATTTGTTTGTTGTATAAGCCACAGTTTTGCCTCTGCCAATTTTTTTAATTTTGGGAAATTTTTTTTGGGGAATTTAAATTTTTTTTTTCTGGGTTAATAAAATGACCGGGCGAGCACCGAGAGATAATGATTGATCGAGTAAAGCAAATTGTACTGAAGGAAGGATTGCAATTTGGCACAAGGCTTAGAAGAAAGGTTACATATAGAAATTAGAGTGGGAGTTTGTGAGGAGGTATGGTCTGGGATAGGCCCAATAATAAAATCATAATTGAGAATACCACTGCGAGGGTTGTGGCGTCTCTTGGAAGTCTAAGCATTGGTTTCTTTTTTATGAGCAAGCTCTTACTTAAGGGTATGGGGATAATAAGGGGGGCTTTCCTTTCGAATTACGTCATGCTTTTCTACTTACTATGCATTATTTTGTGCAGTTGTGATCCATACTCACAATTATTGTGAAGGAAGAAGTAGAAGCCAATACTATTAAGATAAAGACTATTACTATAATTATATAGGATTAATACAATAAGTAAAATTGGTAGTTTTACGTTTAGCAACAAGACGGTGTCTAATGGATCGAATTCCCGATCGAATTCATTACAATGAATCTTCCAACTTACCGAGGAAAAAGAAACGCGAGTTATTTTCAGTCGCAACCTTCAACTTGCCTGGTGTTGGTGTGTTTAGAAACAAATAGTATATGTGAAAGTCTCGGAAGACAAAAAAGTTTGAGTTCTAGTCTAGGTAGGGTTCTTTTGTTATTTAGATTTTATGTTTTTAATGTTATTATTATTACTCCATATTAATTAAAGTGTCAGGCAAATCTTGATTTCTAGAGAAGTTATTAAGAGGAAACACAAAGTTTCAGAATATTATCTTTTTAATAATTTCATCAATGATGAATTTCAAAAGAATAGATGGAAAAAAAATTCAAACTTTCTTTATTAATTATATATATATTTATTTATATATATATATTTTATTTATATATTTTATTATACTTAATATATATATATTATATATATTATATATATTATTATTATATTATATATATTATAATACTATATATATATTATCTAATTTAATTTATTAATAAAGTTTTAATTTTTTTTTTTTGTACAAGATCAAGCCACACTCAGGGCTGGCCCTTCTCAGGAGGGGCGGGACAATAAAACATTAAATAAACACCACCAATCCCCGTCTAACGTCAAAGTTCTAAGGTGAGCGACGTGGCTTAAAGAGAGGAGATTAAATATAGTTGGGAAAACAGAGGCAAGGAGGAGTTCCACAAGACAGAAGTAGCTGGAAAGACGAAGAAGGCACCACAAGAAAAGTTGTGGCGAGTTCGCGATACTCACGCCAGAATGCGATAGCGAGGCAAGGCACCCCTTAGGTGCAACGAGGCCGGCGCCCCATGGTGGAGAATGCGAGAAGTCAACTCCCTGGCATCGTGCCGCACGTCAGTATCCTATAGAAGGATAAGAGCGCCACCGTTTAGTCGAGAGATAGAGGGTCCAGAGAGTTGAATTTTAGCGGGGACAGTTTATTTATTCTCCTTCAGCTTTAGCTCCATCCATAGAGGGAGAGCCCGGAGGCCCCCCCAAAATGTCCGAATAACAGTATCATACAAGGGGAATAACGGCTTATTAAATGAAGTGCTGTGCGAGGAAAAAACTCCGCACCTGAAAGACTCCAGTATCTTTAGCACTTAGAACCACTAGCAATATTGAGGTTCCCAACGATTAATCTGTGTTGTTTTTGTTAAGACCAAGATTTTATGTTATTCAAGGAAAGCGTAATTAGAGCCCGTCCCGAAAAGAAATAGGATAGGACGGAGTGTTTTTGAGAGGAGGAGATTGGTGGGAGTTGAGTTTCTTAAAGAGGTTGAATTTTAACAAGGTATGCGAGAATGACCCACGGGAAAATCCGTTCCAGATCAGGCAAGACTAGATCCGAGAAGCTGAGACCAGAGGGACTCTAGGGAAGCATAAAAGAGGGAGCCGATTTGAAGAGTTGAGGAATGGGAGTTGAGTCATAGCATAGGGTACAGATTGGAAAGTACAACGCTGAGGAAGATCGTTGCATTGACAGTAGAAATAGTTGAGAAGATAGACGACCCTTTGCGGAACACCAAGTTAAGGAAAGAAGACGGAGGACGCTCTCACAGAGCTGATATGGGCGATCGAGAGAAACAGAAGCAAGTAGTAAGCAAAAGGAAGGGGCCAAAGGAAGGAAGCTTAGGAGCGTGAGCGTGCCAAACCGAGTCAAGCTTTGGGAATTATGTCAGAGCCACCAGCCGACTCCCCAGATCCGTAAGGGCAGAAAACCATAAATCGTTAGTAAGGAAGTCTGTCCTACCGTCGACTGCGAACGCGAGCCTACTGTGTGATTGAAAGAGAGGGAATGAGGACGTCAGATATCAGAACAATGGAGTTAGAGGTTTCAAGATTTTAGTTACGAATACAGGTCGACGAGCTACTTAGGCGATAGTTAGAAGGCATTCGAGCGGCTTACTTTTTTCGGATCGGTTGGACATATGGCGCAGTGATCCAGCATTAGAGGAAAGTTTAGTATTAGACATGAGAGTAGAGTTGACGAGGCGGCAGTCAGCTCGAAGACACTCCTCCGCCAAAACACGGCGGAATGCATCGGGCCACAGACCCTGCGTTCATAGACTCAGGATCCCTGCAACCGTCATTGTATTACAGCCAGGACATGAAACTGAGAGAGAAGATTGGTTAGGAGGAGGGATGCAGATCGTCAGCGGTAGAATTAGACGAAAAGGAGGCGAAGGATGGCTTATCAGAAGGGGAGTTGCAACAGAACATTAGAGCGATAAGGTGCGAGGAAGGCAGATTTACAAAGTTGTTTAGAGATGTTTTTGGCAGGAGCCAGATTTTTCATCAGGTAGGAGAACCAGCCGGTTGTCGCCGCTTTCTTTTAGTAAAGTGCGTGTTGCCTGCCGTATATCTGCACGATCCGAGAGAATGAATTTTGTAAGGTGATAGGAAGAACGGAGTTTTTTCCATGCCGATACGCATGTCTTTCCTGAAGTGCCGCAGAGAACCAGCTGCATGAAACTATTATCTATATATTATTATATTTTTTATATATCGTCTAATATATCTATGATCATATACTTTATCGTATTTATCATACTATATATATTTATATATAGTGCGTATTTAAAGGGGGGTCAGGGGGCAGGCCGCCCCTGTCCCTCTCGAATTATCTGACAGCCTAACATCATTATATATATATCCTCGCCAACCCGATTCCGCTACGTATCCTAAATATAAGATGCAGAAGTTAATTACCATAAATATATTATTAGTATTGACAGTCTTTTCCTCCCACTGTCGCTCACACTCAGACCATTCTCCAAGTGTCTCAATCACTATATGTTCTCACTCACTTCCCTGAGTATATAGGTAGCTCAGACACATTTCCCCGCTCGATATATGTATTGTGTTAGTATTTAAAGGAGTGGGTGCAGAATGATCGCTCATATTACCGTAGCTCCATCCCCAGATACTACAGAAGACCTCAGATTTTTCCGCCCCGTGACATGCCTCCTACTCATATTTACGTTTACCACCCGTGACAACTCATGTGTGCTATGCTTTGAGAGTGTGACGATCGCTTCTCGCTCGACACTCTCGTGTCCTTTGGATTGTAATTCACTCGACGCTCTCTTCTCACGCAGTCTCTCTCTCTGGCCACTTACTGTACCAGACTCATAACACATAGCTCATATCTGCTCATGTCTTCGTGATTCGAGGGTGGCTCTCTCGCGTGTAGAGTTCTCTCTCGCGCTCTACAGACCGTAATATATATAGATAACGCTTTATGAGCGATTTATTGGACACGTTGAAATGGCCATACGGACAGAAGTCGCCCAAAAACCGACAGATGGACTAGTTTCTTGTCCGCATAATTTCCAAATTTTACATCTTGTTGAATACTTGCAATATTCCGTGTTAATGTCTTTAGTAGAGAGAAGCTTTTTCATTTCATTAAACTTCTGAAACACTGCAGCTTGAAGAATACATACTATTTGGAGATGAAGAACTTACTTTGATTTGCCCTCCCGTTCTAAGACATCCAAGATATTTAAATAAAATGAGGTTTTATCTCGACTCGTATCACTTCGATAGCTGATTAAGTTTAACCCATTTACGTAAGATATATTTAGTAATCCCTATAATTCTTCCAGGTTTTTGGGCAGGTTAATATATATGTCACTTCCATTTATATATACTATATTATATATATAATTTAAATATATCTATATATTACCTAAATTATTATTATATACTACTTTATATATATATATATAATCGTTTATATAATTATATATATATAATATAATAGACTATATAACAATTCCGATTTTTCTTTGGCCTCCAGACGAAATTTCTGGCACGTTTACTTATTATATTATTATAGATATATATATACTATTCTTTATTTATATAATATTTTATATATTATATATATACATTATATTTATATATTATATATACTATAATATATATATTAGTTATTATATCATTATTATAATATATATATACTATATATGTTATATTATATATATAATATATATATTTATATAACTTTATAATATATATTATATTATATTATATACATTGATTATTTTATATATATGTAGGTGGTTCCATATCAATACAGGAACCATAGAAAGGAACAAATCTATATATGATTTTCAGATATATATATATAAATATTATTATATAATTATATAATACTATATAATACACTATATATATGGTCTATATATATAGTGGTAATATATTAATTATATATTATATATATATTATACTATATATATTTAGTGAGAGAGTTTATATTATATATATCTAACTATTTATATTTAATATATATTATATATTTATATTATATATATATATTGTGGTTTTTCTAATATATACTATATATATACGATTATAGATATATATATTATACTATTATATTTATATCTTATACATATATACTACTAGATATATCCGTACCTCTCTCTCCATATAGAGATATATCTAATATGTGTCATAAGTGTGTTTTCGTCCTATATGGATGTGTTTAGTCTACTCAAAGCTTGAGCTACTCAAACATGTTTCTGCAGTAGACCTCATACATTCTATTCGCAAATCTCTCTCTCTCATCTGAGTTCTTTCCACCTAATCAATTAATGTATATTCAGTACTGCATATATAATATATATATATTGTATATATTAATTTTTTAATATTATATATTTTTATATATATATATAATAGATATTAATATTATATATATATTATAATTATTATATATATATTTTTATATTATTTATATATATACTATATACTATATTATATATATTATATATATATATATATATATATTATATATTTATTATATATATAGTATTTATATATACTTATTTTTTATTTATATATTTATATATATAATATATACTTATATAATATATATATTTATTTATATATATATATATTATACTATTATATATATAATATATATATTATAATTATATATACCATATATATAATATATATATATATATATATATTATTATTATAATTATATATATTATATATATATTATAAATTTATTATAATTTATATATATATATATTCATAATATCTATATATATGTAACAGTTTTTCTTCTTTTGAGAGAAATAACTTTTTACCAATAAGAAAATAAAAAAAGGAGTTACCAAGACTTTAGTGCTATATTCACATTGTTTCAGGTATGTAACAGATGAACGGTACAGTCGTTATCTATGTACTCAGAGCGTTAGGTTGTTAGCCCAGGTGGTACAAGATGAATGGATAAGATTATGGAAATTGTGATGAAATTGGCAACCAAGGATTCCTTGACGAGTGCTGTTTATGAGAAGCTAAGAAATTTTATTTCATCTGATAACGAAGAATCTACAAATCATATTAATTACAACTATAACGAAAATTTTCTTTAGGTACCAAATAACTGAAAATTTGTTTTACAGTGTAATTACTTATAGATACCACATCGGAAGATAATTGATCAAAACTCACATCTAAAATAGCGGTTGTATATAGACAATTCCTTACTGTAGGATTGTGATAGTATTTAATTGTACAACTGGCAAGGACTAAAGTTAGAATAAAATCAGAAAATATTAGTGTTTGAACTGAGCAGATATAATGTAATCTTTCACATTAATCACAAATTAACTTGACTTTTCTGGAGATCATCACTAATCTTACCTATTTGCTAAGCAGTTCTAGAAATTCATTTGAATCTGCAATATAGGAATAACTTTGCTAACTGTAAATGCATGGTCAGGATTGTATTAATTTGGACAATTTTTATTGCATTTAAATAAGTATTGTCAGTAGAAAAGAAATTTAAAATCATATTGTCTCATTATTTTTATCTTATCTTGTTTCTCGAATATTATTATGTCGTTTGGTTTAATGCTTTTTTTATTATAATTCATTATTTATATATTATTATTATTATTATATTATTATTATTATTTTAATTCTTATTTATTATTTAATTCATTATTATGATTATTTATTTAGGTTTGAGTTTTATTTTTTTGATAATTTGTTGTTATGTTTAGATTTGTTGTTATGTTTTTTGTATTAATTTTATTGGTATTTTACTATTTTTTGTTATTATTATTATTTTTATTATATATATATTATTTAATTATTGTTTTTTGTTGGTTAAAATATAATTTTTTTAATTTGCTAAAAATTGCTATGTTGTTGTTCTTATTTTTGTTTTATTATTATCTATTATGATTTATTATTATTATCATATTATTATATTTTATTATTATTATTATTATTATTATATTATTTATTATTTTATTATTGTTTTTTTTATTTATGATTATTTTATATTTATTTTTTTAAATGTTAGTTTTCTTCTTTGTTCTATAAAAAGTTTACTATATATTATATATTTATACTATATTATATATAATATATATATATTATAATATTATTATATATTTTATTATATTATATTATTATTATCTATATTATATTATATATCTATAATATATACTATTATATAATATATAATAATATATTATACATATATATAATTACTATAGATATATATTATTAGATAAATCTAGATTTATATTGCTATAAACACACGCGAATTTATAATATATATATATATATTATATATATATATTCATATATTTTATAGAACATTATTTTAAAATGTAAATCTAGTCCAGAAACTGTTCTTGTACGTTTGAAAAAATTCTGAAAGTCGGTTTCGATGAAGAGAAAATGAGAATATTACATTATAATTATATATAATATTATAAATATTATATAATTATCTATTTATATTATATATATTTTAATAATATATTATTATTATATATATATATATATATTATATTATATTATATATATTTATATATATAATATATATATATAATATATACTATATAATATATATTATTATATATTATATATATATCTATATATTATATCATATTATTATTTTATTATTATAATATATATTATGACGAATAACATACTATGTAGGAGAGACAAAGACTTAAATAGAAAGAATCAGTTTGCTTATATTCTCAAACATAGAATGGACCAGATTCGGCAATCCAAATCATGAAACGTGGCAAGTCATTTCATAAGATAATGACTTTTCCTATCAATTTACGTCCATTAAGACAACTACTGAAAATTAATTTTAGTCATTAATTATTTTTGATCAATAATACCGAAAACATGAATAGTATCAAGGGAACTTTTTGTTTAGATTCTTTGACATATGAGATTATTAAAGACATTTATTCATTTAAAAATTTTTTATTGATTTTGACAAGTTGCCAGATTTATGTTTCTCTCTGTTATTTAGTTTTATCTTTTTTATTTTACTTTTTCCTTCTTATTAAGAAGGTGTCTGATGTATGACATCAAAGCTCCTGTGATTTTAATTAGGTTTATTTAATATTATTTTTTTGGTTGCTATGATTTTTAACGTTATACCGTTTATTTTTTTTTATCTAAGTTTATTTTATTATTGTGATTAGACTTTAGTTTTTATTAGTCTTTTATGTAGAAAAACTTTGGGATAAAAATTTCTCTAGAAAGATGGTAGAGATTTAGTACTTCTAGACGTTTGATTGTTTGTACATAAGTATACATAATATATTATATATATTATAAATATATATATGTATATAATTAATATATATTAATCGCTGAATACTAAAATCTACATCAGTATGTAAATATAATGCTACTTTATACTATTACTATTATTATATATATTATTATAATATATATATATATAATATAGGACACTTTATACAGTTATATTATATATTTATATGATATTAAATACTCCATTTAAAGCAAATTATATATATTACTGCAATCTTATTATATAGTTTAATATACAATCTACATCAGTATGTAAATATACTTGTACACAAATAAGGGCTACACACTGGTTATACAGAGATTGAAATCAAATTCCTGAACTTAATCTCGTCCATTACCTAAATTAAAACACTATAAAATAAAAACTGAATAATCATTTCAAGTAAATTGTAAAACTACATCCATATGTGTATAATTCTTACATATTAACGCAAAATCGATCTTGAACTCACTCCATCAAATACTTCTCTTCTAATCAAAAACAATTCAAGTATGAGCCTTTTCTCATCATTCTTTACTGTGACTGTAAATAAATTATTATTTAAATAATTGATAACTATTAAAAAATATTAGAACATCGGAAGAATTTAGAAGTACCAAATATAAATATAAGATTACTTGTATAATTTTAGAGAAAGTTTCCAGATCCAACAAATCACAAGACACGGTCAAAAGATACTGAATGAAGCTGTGAAAATCTTTTCCACCAAGGCAAAGAGATTCAGGCCTAATGTTAATCCCATTCCTGGAAACCCAAATCGGATGCAGTTAACGTTCCTTTTAAAGGTTGAAAAAATATCACCTCGAAATCGTTAATATATTGTTCTTAATTTTTTTTATTAAAAAAAATTCATTGCTGTGTAAGAAAGGAAATAGTTATGCGAAACTTTGTTTACGATACCGAAATCTCCTTTGTCAGCAGCTAACTGCGCTTTTGTCACAAGTTTTGACAAAATATCAATAAACTTTATTTAACTTCTTCATTTTCTGCTTCAATAACGTTCTTACATATTTTCTTCAAGTTAGCTAAAAGAAAAAAAACATATAAAATTAGCACATCAGAAAATTGCAATATGTTTAATATTAGTGCGTATGATTGACAGAACTTTTGCTCTTATTTCTTCTGAGTGAATCTTCTCCACATTGTTACCGACGGTTGATTGAGTTATATCATTTATTTGAAAGAACAAAAGAAGTAGAAGGAAAATATAAAAAATGAACGACAAGGTAAAAGAATAAAGGGAAATTTATGCATTGAAAAAGTATTTATGTAACAAAAATCAAACAGAAAAAAAGCATTTATATGTTCTAAAATTAAAATTGAGCAATATATGATTAAAATAAAATAAACTACAAAAAAGAGCAAATACAGTGAAAGAAAGGAAAGAAAAGAAAAAAGAAAAGTTAAAGTAAAGAGAGCTTCGTTTATTGTAATTCAGGCTGCATTGTTAAATTCGGTATAAAGGCTATCGCCAAGAGACTAAGATGTAAGCGCATGCGTTTTGCTTATTGTTTTCAGTAAACAAAATCCAGTGAAATTATTTTCCGAAAATTATTAATTAAAATACGAAAAACTAAACATGATTTAGCATAATAATACATCTTTATAAGATTTTATTCTAATGCTAATATTTTATCACTTAAGGATATAAAAGGCTTTATATCTAACTAGGAATATAAAAATATTATTCAATTTGATATTCTCTTTTAAAATAGTTTTTTTATTGTTATTTTATATAAGAAGCACGTTTTATTTATTCATTTATTTATTTATTAGTTTTTTTTTGCTATAAATTTAAATTTTCAATATAATATAACAGTTCGATATAAATAAACTGATGTTTAAGAAAAGCAGAGAAAGAAAGTTGAATTGGGTAAACATTTTAAATATTTTGAAATTTTCGACTATGGAAACTAAAGAAATTGTAATTAAATACAAAAAAAAATTGTCACAAATACGATTTGAAGGCGTTCGGGAAAATGAAAGAAGGATCGACACCAAATTATCACTTGGTCAATATTTTGTAAAAAGGGACAAAATTTACATTTTAAAGAAACAAAAAAATGTAAATTACACAAAATAATTCTCCTAGGAAACAAACTCTTGAAATGAGAAGAAAAATGAATCTAAATACACTTTTTAATCTTTCCAAACAGGGCAAGCAATGATTCAAGTAGGTAATTAATAGGTAATCAACTTCAAATAGGTAAATTATCAAAATCTGATTTTTATAAGTTATAAGTTTTAAAAAACAAAGATTTTTCATTTTCTTTTAAATCAAATTTAATAGTAATAAAATATTAATTCATATCAATGAGCAAAATAATGTAATCTTCAAGCACTAGAAACTCCTGCCATTATATCATCCAATTATCGCGCAAAATTATTTTACATAACACTAAAAACTCTTTTTACCCCAGTAGAAAAATGCAATTGCAACAGATTACTGGTTCCTCATTCTCACTCTCTTTTTAGCGATTTTGAGAAAGTATTATTATCACTCTCGTTGTAGGAAATTCTCCCTACGTATAGTTGAAGTATTTCTTTCGATTTTGTATATAAAGGGATTTCTCTTCTGAGTTCACATTCACAAATTGAATATTTTTCAGTTAGCAACATGCACTTCAGTAAGTATTGTATAAGAGTTTTACAATAAAGCTCAGTTCAAAATTATATTATTATAGTAATAATATATATTATTATATATATGATTATTATATATCATATATATATAATATTATATATATATAATAATATATATATAATTATATATTATATATATATGTATATATCATATATATATAATAATATGATATATACTATATATTATTTATAGATTAAAATAAATAAGATATACTAATATTTCTTTTATATAATATATGTATATTATGATATATATACTATATAATTATATATCATATATATTAGTTATATATGTGACTTATATTTAAATATATATAATATATCTTATACTATATAGTATATATATATATAATATACCTTTTATATAATATTATAATAATATTATATATATATATTATTATTATATCTATATATATAATTATACTAGTATATTATATATTGAGCAAATAATACATTGATTAGGGCTGTATAAAGAAGGGTTTTTAACCCCAATCCGAAATGTCTATTTTTTAATTTACCCGAATTGTTTAGATCCAGACATAAAAGACTGCATGCTTTTTATGCCCCCCCCCCATAACGTCTATTTTTTTTTTTTTTTTTTTTTTTTTCTTTAATTTCTTCTGTAGCTTTTTTTGAGAAGCTTGAAGTTCAGTCCTGTACTTTACCTTATTTACTCTAGTTTAGGCAAAGTCAGTATTTGTGGCTTCTTTTGTTTCTTCAATAGCTTATATTTGCTTACAGTATCTTCTTTCTTCTTTATTAATGTATTTTTGTTCCGTTTACAGTATTATTGACTTCCTTTAGCCTTTTTTTCCCTTTTGCAAGCCCTGTCTGATTGTCCCACCTTGCAATCTCAAGCTAAGCAGATTTTTTTTCCTTTTTTTTACTCTTCTTCTGATGTTCTGTTTTGGGTCAGTCGGAGCCAAATTGCTTTCTTACTTCAACTCACTCCATATATTCCTCCATGACTCTCCCCATCTCCCCTCGCTTGCAAAATCAAAAACCTTTGCAAACCAAATAAACGCAGCGTAAAATCTTGCCGCTTTATGTCTAACATCTCTCATAACTATTCATTAGGTAAACAGGACGATCTTCGTTCTTCTTCCTCCTCCTATACCCATTGCTCCTCCCAAGCTCTGGCTCCACAATCACTCTCAAACTTCTCCTTCAATTTTCTTCGTAGAATTTCCTGCTAAGGTGCCTATCAATGCATTCCTCTGTATTGTCACAGTCTGCATTCCTTATACCTTCTCATCATATTGGTATTTATTATAGCTTTCCTCCATTTCTCTGTACTTTTCTCTCTCTCCAACAAATGTTTAATCATGTTACAACTTTTCATTCAATCTTTCTTCCTCCCTCCATTACCAACCTCGACCCGCCACTCCACTCCTATCCAGGCACTTGCCCCTTTCATCTTTTATTATGCCTCCTCTATTCTTCCATTGTAATCTCCTCTTCCCCCTCTCTTTCTCCCACCGCCTCTCCCCACAGCTCACCATTTCTCTTGTCTCCTATTCTACGCTTCAACAAGTCTTCGTAGTGCGTTCCGTCACCTTTCAATCCTTTTCCGCTGACCAGAATCTTAGCTTTCTATCTCTTATATTTCTGCATTTTATTCTTCGTTTCTATATCTTTCCCCATTTCAAACAGCTTTTTTCCCCTCACCTACATCTATCGTAATTTGTCACTATCTCTCTCCGCCTCCTCTTTCTTTGCCCTCCCTTCTGATTCTTCTGCTTTCATTCTTCTTAACATACTTCTCTGTTGCTTCTTCCTTCTCTCTTCACTTAATTTCTCATTTCTCGTTCTCTATTGCATCTTTCACTTCTTCGTTCCACCATGTTGTATGTCTCTCCCTCTCTTCCCCTCTACCCACTTTGAATTCGGAACCTTCTCTGCAACTTCTTTTATTACATTCTGCAATTCTCATCGTTCCACTCCGCTTCTCAAGTCTCTTGCATTTTCTGTTTGTACTTTTCTCTCTCCTATTGTTCACCCAGCCTTTCTACTTTGATCATTGTTCTTTTTGTTCCTTAGCATTGTTTCGCCATTCATATTCATATCCAGTGCCGGCTCCGTCTTATGGGCTATTGGGCTGCAGCCCCTCCAAATTAAAAATGCCGTAATTTTTATGTTGCATCAAAATATGAAAATTTTGTCAAAGAAAGTGATCTGAATTTTTTTTTAACCAAATTCAGATACATAAAAATTAGTAACAATTAAGAGAAATAACCAAAATGAATCCTTTTCCAACTGCAAATTGTGCTTACTATTTTATTCATATATCAATTAAAATAAAATTTGGGCTCTACTTTTGCGGCCCCAAAAATAATGCCAATTTTATAAAATTTCTTAAAAATAAGACAAATATAGGAACTACTCACTAAAAATAAAGAATCTCAAAACGCTCTATATACTGTTGACCAATGTGCCAATTTGGCTTTCTTTCAACACAATAGCGTACGATAAATGAAAAATTATATGTTCAAATTTAACAGAGTTCGCTAATTCTTCTATGATAATTTCCTTCTCTTTACTTGTATATAGAGAGTCAGAGACACTAATGTCAGTTTATTCGCATTTTACGGGACCGATTGCTCTATATCCTTCTTATTTTTTTCTCATGTCGAGAAATAACATATGGAAAATATATGCAAAATAATTAAATTGAAATTTATATATATAATATATATTATATATATATATTATAACTATATATATATATATAATATATATATATATCATAGCTTACTATTATATATAATGTAGTGTTTATATATATTATATAATATATATATATACTACTACTATATATTATATAAATAATACAAATTTATATTCCTATATCATACATATCAATATATAATATATATATATATACCTATAAGTAATAAATAAAGTATATATATTATTATATAAGTATACTATAATATATATATAGAAGTAGAAGTCGACGTGATACCGAGGAGATCAGAAAGCAAGAGAGAGGAGAAAGAAAGAGAGAGAGAAGAAGGATGAGAGAGAGGAGAGAGAGAAGAGGAGGAGAAGAGAGCCAAATCCTAATAGCAGGCAATGACGTTTTTCGTATTTGTTTCTAAATTTAACACCCCTCTACAATACAATTTATTTTTAGGCTTTTGCTTTACCGAATTCTCAATGTATCTGGCAACTATATTAAAAAAAAAAAAAAAAGTCTATAAAAATCTTCAATACATAAACACCTATAAATATAAAAAAAATTATGTTAATAGTCTCGTTTGAAGATAATCCTATCAGATATTGAATTTTTAAAAGTACATTGATTTTATAATATTTCCATCTAAGAGAGTTATCAAGCCTTTTTAATTGAATGTGTTCGAAAGCATGCAATCGATATTAAAAAAAAAAGTATGTAATTAAGATACACATTTACACATTAATATAAAAAATTATTTTACTAGATTTCTTATATATATATAACTTATAATATATATATATATATATAGTATATATATATATATATAATATATTATATATATCATATAATATTATATATAATAAATATAATATATATATATACTATATATATATATATAATATATATATAAACCTACAGCCCCTCCATGCCAAGTTTACACGAGCCTCCACTGTTCATATCTGCCACCACTAACCTGTTATCTGCATCCAACGACACTCTTGGTATCACCTTTACATTTATCCTTCTTTATCTGAAAACTACAATATGTCTATTATCGATTTTGGATCAAATTGTGTAATATTTCCACCTATATCTCGATAGATGTGCGCACTCCCATGTCTATTAAAAGAGTTCATAATCTATTCAGATTTCATTCATCAACAAAATCTACCAATTCTCACCCCCTCCAGATCTCCTCTCTTCTCCCCACATTCCTAATACTCTATCCACTTCTCCTCTTCTCCTTCCCACTCTTGAATTCCCATCAGCACTCTTTTTCCTTCTTCCCCATCCCCACCTCCTCCTACATTCTCTCCATAAATCTATTTTTTTCTTCATCCGAATGCCCTTGCTGTGGTACGTCTACTTGAAATTTTCTATATTTCTTCTGCCCGATTTTAAAAACACACACCAATATTATTATCTGGTTTATATTTTCACCCTCTGAATACATGGTGATAGTCTCGGCCCTACTATCATTCCAACACCGTGTTTCCTTATCCCTTTTCTCACTCCGCTGTATATCAGAATATAACCTTCTCCCAGCTCTTTACCCTCCTCAGAACCTCTCATCCTCATCTCTGCCATCCCCAACAAATCTATTCTTCTCTCCTTCATGATATCCACTATCTCCTCCTCCTTCTCTAAATAGGTGCCTACATTTATCGTAAGTTTCATCTGGCTTCTGAGGCTCGCGCTTGAGTTCTGCAAGAATGTTCTTATATGCTACTTTTTGCTAATTTTAAGGGTTTATGTTCAACTGGATAAATGATATATATGATTATATATATAATATAATATAATAGTTACAGGATGTTCGGAAGCCGCGTCCCGTGTCACTGAATCCGGACTGATCGATGATATGTATCATTCTCTATTACTTAATTATATATATATATATATATATAACTATATATATATATATATATAGAAATATATATATATATATTATATATATATTATAAATGATATAAAATATACTATATATATATATATATACTATCATATAATTAGAAAAAAATGTTTTTAAAAGTACTATTCATATTTTTATTCAATAAATAATTAAGCTTGGTTTTTTATTTAACTTTAGATAAAATACAAAATACTCCCAAAAATATTTGCCTTTTCTGAAAGCCATTATAATACAAAACATCATACTCTTTAAAAAAAATGAGGAAACAAAAAAATTGATTTAAACACTAATTACGAGAAAAATTTATCTGAATACTAGTTAAGACTAAATATGCCCTCGTATAATTTGACCATACTGGAATGGAATAGGAAAAGTATGGCACTTTTTCACTTTTTCAAAAAACATTGATCATTAAAAAAGTGTTATTATCATTGTTGTCATTATTATTGATATGGCCTCAGCATAGTTATCGCTTTAAATCTTAAAGTTGATATCATTTCTGTTGATAGTGTCATTATACTATTACTCTCATTTTAAGTAATATTGCTAGAACAATAACTCTTTTTGTTTTCTATTATTATTACTGCAAATCACATTACTGATTGCTAATAATATCATTATTACTGCTTTTCTAGGGTGGGTCAAAAAAAAACACATTTTTCAAAAATGTTCAACCCAACTACGTATGCACGGACGTCAGTATCAGGGTCTCACATTGTGTGGAAAATTTCCAAGTTGTGAGACGTCCCCTATCCTTCGTGCACATTACCCACTTTTACCTTGTTCTCGATTTTAAAATCAATCTCAAGGTGATCACAATTGCAAACGAAGACGTTGGACAGTCTCAATTTCAATTTAAAGCCTTTCAAGTTTACTTATTTTTAACGTCCGAGCAGGACAGTAGTATCTCAGACATTCCGGTGGACGACTGTATATATATATACCATAGGATTTTGATACCCTAGCTTTTTGGCACCCTAATTTTTGGCCAACCCCCAATTTTTGGCACCCTCTGAGAAGGGATGCGCCAGACGGTTGCTACGTGCCTCCCCCTAGTATTTTGGCCCCCTTTGACCCCCCTTTAGGCGTAGCCCCCTTTTTTGATGTTTTGACCTTTTGGATACCGTATCAAGACCTGAAATTGACCTTTCATGAAGGTTCGTAGGGAAGTAGGGATAAGTTCGAGCACCTTTAATCACCTTCGCCGCCCTACCCTTGGTATGGTAACTGTCCCTTACATGAGTCATTGTAGTACCTGTCCTGGATGTAACCTACCCTAACTTAACGCATTAAGAACGTTACTAACTTCGACACCATGTACGAACGTCTAACTTGAAACGCATTGTATGGGTATCTTCCAACTTGAACCAGTAGGTATCTATTCTAACTTGAAACGCACTGTATTGTATCTATCCTAACTTGAACACACACACACACACACACACACACGGTTCATGACTCACCGACTTCCACAGTCCCTTAGCGTCTGCTCTTAAGCCGCCCTTATGACTCAAGCCTTACCGTCTTTACCTGTCGAGGCTCTGTGGTCATATTCAAAATTAAACCCAAGTAGAATCGACCACCTACACTTTGGCAAATAAACAAATCGGATTTAACCCACACTCATCCAAGCTAAGATCTGAGAAAACAAGCTTTCTTTTATTTTAAATCTATCTTTAGCAATTTCAAAAATTAAATCCAGATATTATATATTATTACATATATATATATATATATATATATATATATATATTAGTTATAAATATACATAATATAATAATATATATATATATTAGTATATATACTATATAAGATATACTATCATATATAACTATATATACTGCTAGTTTGATGGTAATTTTTTTTAAATATTAAATTAAATCAAATTTATTATTTTAATTTTAATAATAAAATCTAATATAAATATATATATTTAATATTTAATATATATATATTATATATATATATATATTATACTGCATGGCTGCAGATGTCATTTTTTTCGCCTCCGCGGATGCGGATGCCGAATGTTTTGATTTTAACATCCGCGGACGCGGATGCGATTCGGATGTTATATTATATATATATACTATATATTTATATATTAAAATAATATAATATATATATGATATATATACTATAATAATATATATATATAGTATAATAATATATATATATATATATTATTATATAATATACTATATATTTATATATATATATATATAAATTATATACTATATATAATATAATATATATATACATACTTATTAGTATATCGTAGTTTTAGCACTAATATATTAACTATAATTGTACCAGGGTTGGAAGGGACCCAACTCAAATGGACCCATCAACCTCTTTCACTAACCTCCGCATCTCTTTATATGTAAATGAGATTTTATATAGGATTATATCACTTCTTCTGCACTAGTATTGAAAATTCAAATATGGCGAAGTTGGGCTTGAGAAGACATCAATTTTCTCTATTTCCATCATTTCTTGCTGAGAGTCTTTTTCTCTTTTCATCATTATTAGCCCAGCATTGCTAAAGACTCTCTCACTTGGAACACTATTGGGAGGACAGGCCAGGTACTTTCCATACAGCTTACTTCGTAGCGTGGTAAACATTTTGCATTTGCTTAAATTAACACCCACCAACTGATAGGATCGTCATTTGATTTGTATTCTAGTCGTTTTTCTTGGGTATAGTTTTCAATCATTTGCATTGTATCTTTTGATAATGCGTGTGTTCTTCATCACTACTGGACTAAAGAAATATTTCCAGTTCACCGTTTATTGATTTATCTGAAAAGATATCTTCATGATTCATCTTTTTCTTTTTAATTACGTTTTGTAGATTTTAAGTTCTCATTTACAGGTTTCGCAAGTTAACTCAAGCGTGCTCGGTAAATATTTGCATTAACTTTCCACCAACTGATTGAGATCATCATTTGAATATAATCTTTTTCTTGGTGATAGTATTCAATCATTGCACTTCATCTTTTGGTAATGCGTGTTTTTCTTCATCGCTACTGGACACTGTAGAAATTCTGCCAGTGAATCTGTTATTGATTATGTAGAAGTTGTTGGTTCTGTAATTTTGTTTTTTTCCTTTTTAAGGGTGCTCGATATTAAGTTCAGAATCTGTTCGGCGCGTAAGTTTTTCAACTGCAAACACAAAGTAACTGTTTTAACTTTCTAATTATCTTATCAAAAGAACTGATTATAAAATGAATTTATAATTAGGACTGCCTATATTATGAAGTCATTAATTCACAAACCCAAAGCGTTTTTTCTAGCTTTAGTTTTACAACATCTTTCATTCTTTTTTAAAACCGTCACATTTTCATCTGAAGATGCGTTCAAATCTGCCTTAGCAGTGAAGATAATGTATTTTACATAAGAACAGAAGCTGTAGAGGCGCTGATTTATTTGTTAGTTTCTCAAATGGTTTCAAATAGCTTAATGCAGTTATATGATGTCATTTTCTAAATTATAAATTGTCAGTCAAAATAAAATACGAACTGGCCTACGAAGCAAGAAGTTCTTTGAAGCTAAGCTTCTTTCCCATCATATTGATGGTGACTTAATTCCACGAGTTGGGAAGTTTTTCGAAAACATTAAGATATTGCAAATATCAAGCCGTTCTATATATAATATTATATACCATAAATATATATAGCATATATTATATATATATATATTATATATAATATATATATATATAATATAATATATATATATAAATATATAATATATATATATAATTATATATATATAATAATATATAATATATACAAAAATTCATCTTAAGTATTTTTATTTCAAAATTCTTTATCAAATCTCGACAATAAACATCCGCAGGCAAAGCGCAGATTCGGAATGCGGATGCGATGCATCTTTCAATAATGTGCGGATGATCCGCGGATGCGGATGCGGATGCGGATCTTAATAATGTGCGGATGATCGCGATGCGGGATGCGGAGTTAACCTGCATCATTAATATTAATATAATATATATATATATACTATATTATATATTATATATATATATATATATATAATATATATAATATCTATATATAAACTATATATATATTATATATACTATTAATACTATATATATATATAATATATAATACTATTTATATATATATATATGTATTATATATAATATATATATATATTATATATAATATATATATAATATATATATATATTATATATATATATATATATAGTATACATAATATATATATAAATATATTATATATTATATATAATATATATATAATATAATAAATATATATATATTTATAGTAATTATATATAATAAATATATATTATATATATTAAATATATTATATATATACTATTACTATATATATATTATATATATATTATATATATATATATATATATATAATATAATATATATTATGATATTACTATATATATATATAAATATTATATATAATATTATATATATATATATAATATATATTATTATATATATATGATATATATATATAATATATATAATATATTATATATATATATATATATATATATAATATAATAATATTATATATTACTTATATATATATATATAATATATATATATATATATATAATAATATAATATATATATATATGCGAAGCCGTGAAAGCGCCACGTGCTCAATAAGGGTAGTATAATATATATATATATATATATATATAATATATATATATATATATATAATATATATTATTATATAATAATATATATATATATATATATAATATATATATATATATATATTATATATGTATAATACTATATATTGCGACCCCGTGAAACGCCACGGGTCAAGTAAGGCATGTTATATATTAAGTATATAATATATTGACTTATATAAATCATATAATATATATATATATACTAATATTATACTATATATATATATATATACATAATATTATATATTATTATATATATATATATCATATTTATTCCTTCCACTCACAACCTACACCTACACACACACCTACACACTTACACTCACCATTAGACACTTATATAACCACACAACACACATCCATCCCAACACACACTATGATACGTCTACACTATTATACACACACATCACACACTAACTAGACACTTATCACAAACACTTACACTCGACCCAAAGACCACTCTACCACTTAACCTCCTACACTTACACCACATACACATGACACCTATCACACACCTTACACTCATCCGTAAGACACTACACTCACCCCTAGACACTATACACCTTACCCATCTAGACACCTTATAAACTCACCCATAGACCTTACACTCATTCTCATAGACACTTACCACCCACCATTATGGCCCTTACACTCCCACACAACGTAGACACTTACACTCACCCATAGACACTTACACCCACCATAGGCCCTTCCACTTCAACACCCAGATACACACACACACCCACACACACACATAGACACTACACTTCATCCATTAGGACACCTTACACTCACACCTAACATACACTTACACTTACCCATAGACACTTACACTCACCCCTAGACACTTACACTTACGCTTACACTCACACCCAGATACACACACACATCCATAGACACTTACACTCACCCATAGACACTTACCCATTAACACTTACACTCACCCCATAGACACACTGCTACACTCACACTGTTACACTCATCATATATCACACGATCACACCGATACTTTAATGCTCTGCTTTATACCCACTCCTTAAGAGTGTCTCAACTTTGATGCCTCAACTTTGATGCCTCACTTTGATGCCTCATCTTGATGACTCAACTTTGATGGCTCAACTTTGTATGCTCAACTTTATGCTCAAACTTTTATGAACGTCATCTTTTGCGGATCATCTTGATGTCTCAACTTGATGACTTCATTCTTGGCTGTTCATCTTTGATCTGTTTTCATCTTTTTGATGACTCAGATTTATTTTTTTTCATGATAACATTTGATTGTTCTAGTACATTTGATGCTGTGGTACCAATCATAACCTAAGAGTGTCTAGAAGGTTCTCATTAGTAGTTCTGATCGGGAGATATCTAATCGGAGTGCCAGGTGAGTGACCAAGAGTGCAAGAGTGCAAGGAGTGTCAGTGTCATAGAGCTAAGTAGGCCACATCAGTGCCACGTGAAGTGCCACTAGTACCAACTGAGCCACTTTTTCCAACGTTTCAGCCTTCCACTGGAAGCCAGAATACCCTAAATTGGGTCTACCCCTACGGTTATAAGGTATAGAATTTCGAATGTGTATATTACCAAGTGTTTAGATGCTTCCGTACTATGAGTTAGCTTATTCTAGCCTACCCTCTTATCACTATCTATTGGTCTGTTGTTACTACCATTGTTGTGTAGAATAGCACTAATATTGGTGTCTACCCCTACTGTATACGGTATAAGAATCGAATTGTGTATTATAAGTTGCAAGACGCTTCCTCTTCTAGCACATATAGCAGGCCATAATAATTAATTCTCCAGATTATTACTTTAATTCATACCAGCCCGCACGACAGACCACAGGGACACCCCGCCGCTTCCCGCCCGCCGCGTATCCGCCGCCGCGTGCGCCCGCAGGCGCAATATTTCCGCTCGAACGAAAAATATTGATGTCAATGTAAACTTTCAAAAAATGCTTCATAATTATACTATGAGTCATTCATTTACTTCAACTAAACATTTTTATTAAAAACATTTATTTACAGACTTAAAGCAGTTAAAACAGTAAACCAATAGCCTCAACTGCCCTGCAACAGAGCGGCATAGTAAGCCTTTTGTTTGTACTGCTTATTGATTACTGCTTTATGCTTGACTGCTTACATCTCATAATTTAATTAACATATTTTTCCGCTTTCATTATTTTTTTGTTAAATCTTTTTAATTTATAACTTTTAAAATTGTATGAAGACTGCTTTAGAAGTATTTCTGATATATAAGGCCGATTTTATTTTACTACAATTTACAAATTTATTAAACAAACATATACTTTACATACCTTTAAGCAGTAAAACAGTAAATCAATAACGTTGTTGCCTAGCAACCTAAGGGATTTAGTAGCTGCTAGGGGCATGCTTTACTGATTTACTGATGACTGCTTGACTGCCTTACATGATATAACTTTTGAAGTGTGAATTGGTTGTTTATAATAGTCATTTTTATAACTTCATTATTAGTTATTTTACTTATTATATTTTTAGTATTATTTTTATTATTATTATTTATCATTATTATTATTCTATATATTATTTTTAATTAATATTTATTATTATTTATTATTATTATCTATTTATTATATATTTATTATTATATAATTATTATATATTATTATTATATTATTATTTTAATTATTATCCTTAGCCTTTATAAGGATTAATTATTTTCTTGGCTTCTTGACCATTATTATTAAAAATACACACATACAGACCCTCACCACACCCTCACACACACAAACACATACCCACACACACCAGATTCATAAAATTATACATCGTTAAACACGTCAAATAAGTTTATTTGTCATTGAACAAAACATAATAATTATTAAAACAATTTTATGTTTTAATTAAAACACGTACATTTATATTACTCTATTCAATTCTAACTAAAATTATTTCAAAGTTCTTAAAACTTCTATACTCAAAAATCTATTGTATTTGAAACAAGAATTATATATGCTAGTATTTAATCACCGACTTAATAATTTATAACTATCATGGCTTAAAATAAATTTTTACTAAAATTTTATAAAATTTTATTAAAAAAATCATATATTTTAATACCCTAAAGCAATAAATCAGTAAATCAGTAAGGCAAACCTCTAGCAGCCCTCTACACCACGTTTTGTTCTATATACTTACTGCTTTACATCATCTTTAGCCATAATAAGATGAAAAGTCCAAAATAAGTTCTTCTCTCTTAACATAACATGTATTTTAAGCATTCATAAACAGTTTTATTTTAAAATAACAATTATTCCTTTATCAATTACAGTTCATTCAATGTTAACTAAAAAATTTCAAAGTTTTTTCAAAATACATATGATTTACTTTATTAATATAACTAATATTATAATTATTATTCATATTATTTTTTCTATGTACATTAACAATCCAACACGTAAAAACCACAACAACGCGGCACTCAAGTACAATACGAACTGAAACCTCTTCGTAAATAGGTTGAAATATCAATTATAACCGCTTTAAGCTCAATTACAGGTCAAAAGGTAATCAGCTATAACAATTATCTAGTTACTTATTTTTATAAAATTATATTCCATTGACATAAGCTGACAGTTAAAAACATCATTGAAAGATAAAACATCGATATTTTATGCTTAGCTTTTTAAAAACCTTTTACTGATTTGCCATACCAGGTACAAAAGTTAATTTCCAGTATAGACAAGAAATCGAGATCAATTGTTATTATTATTTTCTAAAATATATTTTTCAAACTGAAACATCCTGATCGTACGCCTCCTTTAAGCATTACTAGGAAATGCCAAATCCTTTCTGTGTGAGTGACGGAGTATCCTGTATCTCTATATCGAGTCCTCGCGCATGTGATTGAATTAGAATTTTTTATTGCTTTTTGGTTTTAAGGTAGGTAAAACTATTTTTTTTTAATTCTGACCTGGGCTTCGTTTATTTAGCCAATGCTATATTTATGATCCAAGAACTATTAATTTACTATACAGTCAAATGTTAATCACATGCAAATTTTTTATTTAGGAAAGTAAAATCACAATGCAAAGTCCTTCAATGAATAAATTAGAAAATTCATTAATCCTTAATTTACAAAAATTAAATAATGACTGTAACATTAATTTTTATCAGAATTATTATTATATAACATTCCACATACATTTTTCATTTATGTTTACGACTATTTCATATTAAAACTCTCTAAATCTTTACATAATATACCAGTCATTATATCATTATCCCGATGATATACTTGACGCCTATCTCATTAATACCTCACTATAACACATATGTAACAAATCCCCTCAGATATCATATATATTTACATTCTGATCCACCCTGCTATTAAAATACTTTCTTTCCGTTTTTCTAAGTAGATTAAAATGTAATTTGTAACGTCTATAGAAACTTAGAAGCGCTCGATGATGATCGGAGTATCATCGATCAGGATTTTCTTAAATGCGTAGTATTCTTGGTATAACATGTAATAAATACGAGCACGTAATTAAATAATACATATGTTTTCTTCATCTGCATTAACACTCTCCTACGGACATCTGACATATATTTCAGCTGCGTTAGGCCTGAAATGTAGAATCCATATGATGTAGGTTCAAATACGGCTGTTTCATTATTTCTCTCCCATAATCTAACTTCCAAACTGATTATGTTTTGATGTTTATAAAATGCTAGAGTAAGTTGCTTTTCAATGGTTTCATCGCTCTGGCTAATAACAGTTTTAGACCAGTAACTGAGTTGGTTTAATAGTAACTTAAAGCCACTCTTCAGTAACATATACAAAGTAATTCATCTGTAATCATAAAATACGCTTGTACGTATAACATGTGACTGGGAATGTAACACGTGAAAATCAAAATCCATTGGTTTTCTTTTATATAAGAATGACAACCTACCCTCTGGGACTGAATTCCAGCTCCTGTACAGGACCACGCCGGGCAGCATTCGCCTTACTACCATACTTGGACATGTCGGCTGCTCCCCGCCTTAGGCATCGCGAGGTAAGCGATGCTTTTGCCGCGCGGGTGTATCGCCTCGAAATGCCCGCCTTGGGATGCCGTCGATGGCATCGCGCTTCGCTATTCGCGATCGCGGCGAACGGGCTCAGTCTTCTGAGCCGAGCTGCTTGGTTTGGTTGCGGCGCGCGGTCCGCCGGTAGAGGCGATCGTGCTCGCTTTTCCCGTTTCTTGTTTGCACTGTGCCCGGGCGGCGCGCGCGGGTCGGAGGTTTGAGCCCGGTTCTGGCGCTTCGCCGACATTTCCTCATATGTTTCCTTGATACCGAACCACGGTCGACAATAACGCGTCATCTTTTTTTTGGCTTTGTGTTTGGCTTCAGCGGATCTGTAGAATACTTTACTACTCGGCTGCGCCGTGGGACGGATCCTCGATAAACCCAAATTGTAGCGTACACCTGTTTATTGCATCTACTAGACTCTCTACTTGCGGCTCTCTTAATGATTACGTCCACGGTACAAGACGCCTTACCGTTAGAACAGGGGTTCCCTCTGCCTACGAGGTATCGTTGCAATTCCGCTAAGCGGCACAGTGACCGCTGTCCCGCCCAGCATAGATGCGTTGTGGTACTTCCGTGTACATTCCTACCCCCATTCACGAAATGGCCCACCCGTGCTGATAGGAGACCATATAGGTTAGTCTACACTCTCATCTACATCCTTCTCTATCCCAAGGCCTGCGGGTCCTGCTAAAGCTTCCCCTCCGGCTTATGTGCGCCGTGTCAATGTCACATCCTAAATCAGTATCCGTACTCTGAAGTCGTAATCTTACCGGTAACGAACTGGACATTCATTGCCATCTTCAGCCTCACGTGTCCCAGTTCTTAATTTACATTCACCGTCTTACCTGGGCACCTCCTTCATACCTACATCCCTCTACTCTTCTCTCTCACCTGATAACTCTTGTTAGTATGTAAACCTTTAGGTGTGAATCATGCATTACTACATTCTATCTGTCAAGTAATTAGTCTTATAATACTTTAATAACAAATCAGAGAACTGTGCACGCTTACAGCCAAAACACCAGTATTGATTATTTAAAAATGATTTGCGGTCTAAAAGCATTAATAAAACCACACGCCTGCTCAAAGATAAGTCTTAAAGAGCTAAGAATCTTCATCTCAACACAGCGTAACGCTCAGGGATATAAAAAACGTTTTTTACATACCCTTATCAATCCGAAAAAGCGATGAAAATAGATTCTCGGACCCAAAGTCACATGCGCGGTTCATATAGAGATAAGGATTAACTCCTCCACTCCACAAGAAAGAAGGCATTATCCTTCTTACCTGCCTTAAAGATCTTACCGATACCAGCATCGTCAGTTTGAAAATTATATTGACTATAAAATAATCGAATAATCACTTGATTTCTCTGGATTCTTGTCTTAGATCTGGAATTACCTTTTGACTGCTCCGCGTTCCGCGGTATTAGGCCTAAATCAGCCCTCTCGCGGTACAAAATAAAGTTACACCTAAATTTAGCCTAAACTTATGCCTAAAGTATGTCATTTTTAACAGCATTTTACGCGCAACCGAAAGAGTTCAGGTGTTATAATATATTTATAAAAATATAAACATTGATTCTCGTCGCTATACTGAATTTACCTTTGTACCTGGTTAGGCTTAAAGCCGTATAAATTACTTTCAACCACAAATTACCAGGAAATGAGTGTCGAGTTCGTATCCTAGCTAAGGAATGTGCCGCGTTGTTGTGTTTTCTCGTGTGGGATTGTCAATGTATATAGTAATGCTAATCAATATGAAAATAAATAATAATAATAATTATAATGTTTATAACTATGAATAAAGTAGAATCCAAACTTATTGAAATTTTATTTTAAATCTCTGATCTAACATTGATGACAATCATAAATGTAAGTAATATTGTCATAGATTTCATATAATCAAACCTCAGGAATGATTTTGCTTGGTCAGAATACTCGTATCATCTAACACATTAGATAAATCTGTCTACTGAAGTATTATTTCATGACTTAATTACATGGCTAAAGATGATGTGATAAGCAGTAAGTCAATAGAACAATAATCGTCCGGTTATCAACTTGTGTAAGGGCCGGCTAGGGTCTTCCTTATTCTGATGTTACTGATTTATTGTTTGGAACTAAAAGAGTTTTTTATAAAATTCATTAAGCTTTTAGTAAAAAAATATTTTAAAATCTAGATAGATATAAAATTATTAAACGAAAAATTATAAAAGTTAAAAATAATAATAAAGTCTTTGTCATTGTTATAAGATGATTTATTATAGAAGTTTAAGAAACTTTGAAAATTTTATTTATAATCGATATGAGTCATATATACAATGTACGTGTTTAATAAACATTAAACATGTTTAATAAAATTAATGTTTTTTTTTTATACAAATAAATAACTTATTTTTGATATGTTTAAACAGTGTATATTTTAATTTAACATGATGTGCTTGTCGTTGTGTGTGTGTGTGTTGTGTGTAATGTGTGTGATGTGAGAATCTTGTGCACGGTGTGTAAGCTGTGTGTGTTTATACAGTTGATAACATGCTGTAAAATGTCACTAGTCTATTTATAACATCTTACTAAATAATAATAACTACATATAACAATACAAAATAATAATAATATAATAATAAAATAATAATAATAAAATAATAATAAAATAATAATAAGAATAAAATAATAATAAAAAATATAAATACAAATAATAATAAACAATATTAATAATAAAAAATAATATAATAATAATAATTAATAATAATAAAAAATTATAATAGAAATAGTAATAATACAAAAATTATAAATAAAAATATAAAAAAATTATAATAAAAAAATAAAGAAAACATAATGTAATAAAATATATGATGTAAAGCAGTAAAGCGATAAAGCAGTAAATTCAGTAAGCAGATAAAACAAAGCCTACTAATCCCTTAGTTGCTAGGCAACGGCGTTATTGATTTACTTCATGCTGTATGAAGCTGTTAAAAGTATATGTTTTTATAAAAATTGTCCATTTGTAAATTAAATAAAACGCTCTTATATAATCAGAACATCTCTTTGGTTTTTCTTCTTCACATACAATTTAAAATAAATTTATAAATTAAAAAGTATTAAAACAAAAAAAATATAAAAGCAAAAAAATATGTTAATAAATAGTATGATGTAAAGCAGTAAAGCAATAAAAGCCAGTTTAAATCAATAAAGCAGTAAAACAAAGCCTACTATGCCCACCCGTTGCTAGCCATGAGCTCATGATTTCAGTTTACTTGCTTAATGGTCTGTTTCAGAAGTAAAATGTCTCTTTAATAAAAATATGTTTAAGTATAAGGTAAAATGATTAATGACTCATAGTAGTATTTTGAAAGAGAAATTTTTTGAACTATTTACATTGATGATCATATTTTCGGTGTCGGAGCCTGGGAGAAATATTGCGCCTTGCCGGGCGTACCCGCTGTGGCGAAACGCGGCGCGGCGAACGCGGCGGTGCGTGTCCTGTGCGTCTGCGTCGTGCGTACGCTGTATGAATCAGTATAATACTTCTGGCATATCATCTCCTTAATTATTATGCGGCTGCTAGGAGGTGCTAGAGAGATAGGAAGCTCCTCAGCATAACTCTATAATCACACAGCCCAATCGATTCCTCATACCTTATAAAGTAGGGGTAAATTAATTAATTATCTATCTATTATCAGTAGTATCCAGTCTAAAAACTATAGTAGGAAGCATCTAGCAACTTGTAATATACACCATTCGAATCCTCATACCTTATAATCCTAGGGTAGACACCAATATTAGCGGCTATTCTCAGTTTCAGAGTGAGGCTAAAAACGCTTTGGAAAAAGTGGCGACTCAGTTAGGCTACCTATGTGCGCACTCACTTGGCACTACTGTGCACTAAGTTGGCACTCATTTTGCGCATCTCACTGCACTCATTGGCACCCATTGTGCACTCACCTGCACTCATTAGAATACTCAATAGAACTTACTAATTTAGAAACACATCTAGAACAATCTTCTTACTGTGACTGGACACCATCATAATGTACTGATTCATCCAAAATGATACCTGCAACATCAATAATCTGATCATCAAAGATGACACATCTTTAAGATGAACTCCCAAAGATGACTGTCATCAAAGTGAGCCATCAAAGATGAACCGCCAAAGATGACGTCTATTAAAGTTGAGCCATCAAAGTTGATCCATAAAAGTTGAGCCATCAAAGTGAGCCATCAAATTGACGCATCAAAGATGAGCATCAAAGTTCTGATGCATCAAATTTGAGGCATTAAAATTGAGGCTCAAGCTGATCCGTATCAAAAGCAGAGCATAAATATCGACTGTGTGTCGTGTTTGTGAGTTTGTGGTGGGGAGTAGTGGAGTTACGTGTCTAGGTGAGTTGTATATTCGTCTATGGTTAGGTTCATGCGTGAGTCTCCCTATCACTTCACTTGCTTCTCTATGGATGTGGTTTCTCTCTTTCTTCTGTCTATAACCTCTGCTTTTGGTCATATGTGTGCAGTCTATCCTGTGACTGGTAAGTGTATCAAGCTGTGTAATTGCTATCTACGCTTGTTTTTACTAAGTCCTCGTGCAGTGTAAATAGTGTCCTCATGGGGTACAAGTGGAAGTGTTCCTCATAGGGTGAGGTCGAGTAGTCTATTTATGAGTGTAAGTGTCTATGTGGTGTGGGTAGTTTGTGTGTATCTGGGTTGTGGAGTGTAAGAGCTTTGTGCGTCGTGTAAGTCGTCTATGCTGTGAGGGTAAGTTGTCCTATGGTGGTCTGTAGTGTAGGCCTATGTGGTGTTAATGTCAATGGTTGAGTGTAGGTGGCTAATGCGTAGGTAAGCTGTCTATGCTGTAAGTGTAAGTGTCTACGGGTAGGTGTATGTCATAGTGTAAGTGTGTATAAGTGTCATAGTGTCATGTGGGTGTATAAAGCTAAGTTAAGTATGTAAGTGTCTCATGGGTGATTTAATAGGTGAAATGTCCATAGTATTTGTGTGTATAAGTACAAAGTATATAGGTGTGTGGGTCTGTGAGGTGTTGTGTGTATTGTATGATAGCTGTCTCTATGAGGCAGTTGTAATGTCACGGTATTGTGGTGTAGTGTAGGTGTTGTCAGTGTACTAACGAATTACTTAATAATATTATATATTATATATTATATATATATATAAATATATTATTATTATATAGTTGTACCGTGTTACTTTTATTTTTTAGTATATATATACTATTATTATATATTATATATACATACTGTTATATATATAATATATATATAACGATAATTTATACCCCTTGATTGTACCACGTCGCTTTTCACGGTTTCGCCACATACATTATATATATATATATATATATATATATACTTATATAGTAATATATGTACTAGTACTTATATATATATATATATTATATATCTATACTATATAATATATTATATATTATAAATTATATAATATATATATATATTTATTAGGAGCCTAGGTGCAATAATAGTGATCTTATATATATTATATTATAATATATAGCTAATCTATATGATCTAGGTCTCTTTATTATTTATATGATTTCTATTTCCTTCATACTTAAATTTATATCAGACATTAGTTTTATATTTCTTTCTGTTAAATGTACTTTTCATTCTTAGGCAATAGTATTATCACTATATAGTATTACTAATAATATCAATACACATACTTATTATTAATATATATATATATATATATAGCTATATACCTATATATATTATATATCCATACTATAATATTATATTATATATATATGTTTATCGTATATAATATAGTGTTTACATCATATTATAAATTTTCAAATACAACGAACTATTTACATTATTATAGCTATATAGACTTTAGAATAAAAATAATTTCCTTTTTTCATCAGAGTCTTTAGCTTGGATCTGTTGGTGTTTTAAATACTCCGTGCCCGTTTACTCTGCATAGGAAGTGTAGTGTTCATGTTCTACCTGTCTGCGCGTTTTAGTATTTTGAATTATGACCCACAACCCTCGACAGTAAAGCCCCGTTGCATCTGAGTCCAACTTAAGGGTACCGCTTCAAGAGCAGACATTACAGACGTTGTGCACTACACAGTCGTGAGTCATTGACTGGCGTTGTGTTTGCTGTGTTCATTATAGATGATACATACTATTTATTTCAATTAGACAATTTAGATCACCTACAGCGTTTTTCCATATTAGGACAAAGATAGTTTCCCTGACATGCGTTAGGTAGAACTATGCCCTACATGAGCGTTCATATTAGGAATTGTATACGCTATATGTCCATTTAAGTTATGGTACGAGTACCCTACAGGACAGGTTATCCTACATCTGACCTCTCATGTACTGACATAACTCGAAGCCCATAGGCTTAGGCCGGCTCATGGGTCACCAAATCGGCTTCAGTATATTCTCGCACCACCTCTCATTTAAGTATCAATATATCGAACAGTGCTTGCGGCTCCAATATTTATTTTTCAGACGCCAGCCGCACTATCTTTGTTATTACGTATTAATATATCGTTTTTATACACCCTATCTATAGTAACTATTATAGTATATATAATATATATCTATACCTTAATCGTATGATCAGTCATTCGTTCCTACGCCTTACTACTATGCTAGCCTCTCCACTCACCTATAATTCGTTCACTAAGTCATCTGGTCCCACTACGACTTACCCTATATATATAATATTATATATATGTATTAATCCATATTATTATTAATTACTATTAATATATATATATATAATCATATATTTATATTATATACTATCCGCATCTCTATATAATCACTTCCCTCCACTATAATTCAATCTACTTAAGCTCAGTTATTCTATTGTTGCTCCTTACTATCATATAGCTATATTTATATATATTATACTTATATACCTCATAGTACATACTATCTACACTAACTATAGTATACTTATAAATACTCATGTGTTTAAAGAAAAGCTAAGAAAATTTGCAACAAGTTATATATTTACTATATATTTAGTAATATACTATATACTATAATACACTATATAATATATACTCTATATATAACTTATTATATATATAATTACTAATATATTACACCAATTATACTATCATATATCACTACTTCATCTATACTATTACGCCGCTGTTCCCCGACTACTTACTTATTATTATACTTCAAGAAATTCCCTTCTTTTTGCTCAGATTGCCACGCCCACTTTTGCATTTCTCTTATACGCCTACTAATAGTCATTATGTATTATATTATTTATACTACTATAATATTCAGTACTTAATATATTTATATAATTCCTAATCTATCTATATAGTCAGTAGTATAGTTAGTACTTATATATAATATGTTATATAATATATCACTTATAATGCTTACGC
Organism: Trachelipus rathkii; assembly: GCA_015478945.1. NCBI lineage: Eukaryota > Metazoa > Arthropoda > Malacostraca > Isopoda > Trachelipodidae > Trachelipus > Trachelipus rathkii. The sequence goes on along the minus strand of JABUQX010025373.1, from coordinate 373 downwards.
ATAGAGACTTATAGTTATATACTATACTTACCCTATATATATCTATAGCTGATTATATACACCTTACATCACTATACCAATTACGTATATACTATACTATATGATCGAGTCGATCGCTATATACTATATATATATAGGTATACTATTTAATATATCTATATATATAAATTCTCTATATATTATATATATGTATTATATAATATATATTATATATATCTATATTATTATATGATATATAATACTATTATTATAATATAATATGTACCCAATTATGATAATTTATTATATGATGTTGTGTGTAAAGGTTCCAACCTCGCCAACCTTCTTTTTTTGTTTAGAAATGTTTATCAAATTACTTGTAGAATATCTATAA